>VWZP01009615.1:2165202-2302395 GCA_013396995.1 Dicaeum eximium
TAAAATGGGACAAGGAATTTTCTACCCTGCATTTATAAAATGAACACTTGAACTGCACTAGAAATCTATTTCTGTCCTTTTAAGTTTTTCAGCACATCTGTTCCAGGCAGTAAAATATGCAACATTAGCCCAAGAAGAGAAACATTGTATTAGTATAAAAAAAAGAAATAAATTGTCAGTTAAGTATGTAGCCAAACTATCAGAAAAAAGATATTTGTTTAAGTGCTGCTGTAAAACTCAAAGTGTGGTTAAAATACATTGATAGCTGGCTTTGTGTTTATTCCAGACAATTTATATTAGCTAATGGAGAATGAAGTGGGACTGTTTCCTTTTATCATTAAAAGGCTGTAGACAATTGAATTTCAGCTATAATTTTAGACCTTATAAAATTTAAAACTTTAAAATCACTGCTCTGAAATTCTAGACACAAATGAGTTGAGTCATTCAAGGTAATGATAATTTTGCCCTACTGAAATGGTTGGATCTAATTCAAAGCAGAAAGTGTCATTATTACCATTCTATTACCTCTCTAGTTCATGCAAGCTGTGTTTACTTTATCTAGAAAAATATCATTGGCAGAAAAAGAAACACCTTTAAATCTTTCCAACTTGAATTTGAAAGTATTGCACAAAAAAAAAAAGTCTGCTTTCTAGTGCCTTTAAAGAACATGTTCCTATTTCTAGACTGAATCAAATGGCAAAAACTTGATAAATCTTTATGCATTAGTGGGAGAGTAAATTATAGTAGATAAAATATTAGAATTGGTCTCCAAAATAGTGTTAGTTTAAGAAGAATGCAGAAAACCTTAACATATGCTTCTTAAAATGGATCAAGAGTACTGAGGAAATATATTCCTAGTTTGATTTTATGGTAATATCTCCTCTTCATATTTTTACAACATTTAATTTAAATTATTTTTTGCCCTTGAAATACTTAAGTATAGATCCAATATTTTCATGTGAGTGTGTGATTTTTTTTAAAAAATATTTTAATGAGCATTGCAAATATGACAGCAGACCATTAAATTAAGATCACTCACCTTATCTCCATGAAAACAAAAACAATGAAAAGGAAATTCAACATTTTGATTTAATCAGCAGCATAGGTAAAAATTTCCTGCAAGGAGTTTTTTCCAGCCACCTCTGTTAATATGCAAGAAGAATAAAACATGGCAAGTTCTGGACTGTGGTGAATTATTGGTTACTTGGCACTCAAGAAATTTTTTTTCTCTTTTTGTCTATGAAAAGTTGTCACTCACCCTTAATTCACATCTCATTTATTTCCTGAGTGTGTAACAGAGACTTAGCCTGGAAAGATAAGTTGACTTTTCTGTCTCCAACAGCTGCTCAAAAATACTGAATTATTACTCTGCCTCTGATGATTATAAAATATTCTTCTGTGTATTTTCTTATTCTAGCACAAATAGCTGGACTTACTAAAAGAGGATTAATGGACACAATCTGTTTGTCAGACACTGACAAAATTAGATTTTTTTCAAAGTTATGAGGCGTGGTGGTTACTTGTGTCTATTGAAAACCAACCAATGTCTTGGAATATTCCCACTTCTATTACAGATTTTGGATTTGGATCTAATTATAACAAACAAGAGTATAAAACCAATCACTTGGGAGTGAGCAGGTAAGGAAGAACCAACTGTTGATCTGGTTATTTTGAGGCTTCACTGGCACCTTTGTGAAAGGCAATATTGGAGATGTCATTTTTTGCAGAGCTAAGCTCTCCAGGCAGGAGCAGAGACTGTGCAGGGAAACTGTTCAGGATGCACACAATGCTGAGAGGCTGCAACATTCAGCAGCTGTGCGCTGTAAATTCAGAATCCAGACTGGCAGAGCTTGCAGCCAAGTTCTACAGGCATGAGAAATATGCAATGGTGCTCCACATCTTTTTCCAGCCACTTAAAAGGCTTTTTTTTTTTGGCTATTCAGTACAACTGCACTTGACACAACAAGTAATTCCTAGAATGGCACCCAAAAAAAACCCCAAAAAACAAAAAATGAAAAAACCCAAACAAACAAACAAACGATTTAAAAAAAAACCAAACCAAACCAAAATAAACCAACCAACCACAAAAAAAACCCAAAAAAAACCCAAACCAAAACAAACAAACAAACAAAAAAAAAACCAAAAAAACCCCACAAACAAACAAAAAACAAAATATCTCCATCAAGTCAGAATCTGCCAGAGCCTGGTACAATCATGAATCCTCCCTGGGGTGGCACAGTGACACCAACCCCTCTTTACAAGCCACCAAGGGCCACCTGCCTGGCTCGTGCTCAGCTGTTTCTATTTGAGCAAACAGAATAATCACAAACAGAATAATCACAATTCCTGGGCATCCCAGCATTCCAACCTCGACCTCCAGAGAGTCTCCTGGACACATCTCACCTGTGAGATCAGAGGTGATTTGTTGTTAGTGCCAGGTCCAGCAGCCAGTTTTTGTTCTGGAGACAGAGGATAAAATACATTGAGAAGCTTGAGCACTGAGTTATGAGTGCAGTGTTTGAGCATAGAACTTTTAGAGGCTGGACTCTGTAGTGGAGTTTAGTCTCAATTTACACATTTAAATTTTCTCCAATGCATATGGGAATAATGACAGTCTTTAAAATGGAATTCACACAAGTAACACAGCAGAGGGTAGCAATAGGAAATTATCAGAATTTTTTGTTGTTGTTGTTGACTTCTAAAATGCAATTTTTTCAGCTAGAGTTTTAGATTCCTAATGCCACAGTTTTGTGGAGCACTTTGGAAGAGAGGGCAAGGTTTGTGTTTCATGCTGCAGATGGGAGAACTGCTTCCTACATCTGTCCCTTGAATAATTCCTGTCCCTTGAATAATTTGCGTTTTTTCTTTATTATATAATGAGGAATGTGCAGGTTTTTCTAGATTTTTTTTTTTTTGGTTGAGTTTGTTTTGGGGGGAGTATTTTATTTATTTGGGGTTTTTTGTGTTGTTGTTGTTTAGGAGTTTTTTTGCAGATGATCTAAATAAGGAATTTCCAGACCTGTGTATTTGTGTTGTGGACTGGTTTCTGTGGAAGGAGTCTAAGAGTGGGTGGGGTATTTAGGAGAATATTTTGTCTCCTCTTTTAGCTGTTCCCATCATCCACATTAGGTTTTATCTCTTTAGCAGGTTGCACATAAAATTCAAAGAGGAAAAAAAATAAGTATTGATCACAACTGATACACTGGAAAAAAACTTTTGAGTTGCAGACAGCTTGAAAGAACGACGTCAAATGCTGAGATTTTTCTAAAACTTCCCAAGTTTACAGATGTAAACCACAACATCTTCTGTGTGGCAATGGTTTAAGCCTGTGTCACTGGAGGGAACAGAGTTATCAGCAATGGGAAACTCCTTGAACTTCTCTTGCAGTTAAGGAGCCTTGAAAGAGCCTCTGGGGGGAAAAAAAATCTACATTTCCATATCTTAAAAATGGACCATGTTAAGCTTCATTTCTTTGATCACAGGTTGCTTAACTCCTGCAATGAGGATGTACAACTTTAATTACATCTTCTCACAATGCAACCCAATGCACTTTTCCAGAGGCAAACGAGCTGTAATTTTGATATTGGTCAAAATTATTCCTTCTTAAAATTTCATTCAATTCATTTCCTGGTAATATTATCATCTGCCATGCATATATACAATTTTCTCCCTAACAAATCTGTTTTAAACACTTTTGTTTTAAATTTGTGGAGTGTATATTCCACTGTTGGACAATTACATTTGTGCATTGTCTTCTAAGAAATAGCATCTTACATTAATTTATATAAAATCTTCAGAGTTTCAGAAAAACTACTGTGAGGTTCAGTGCTCATGAAAATATCCAACCATATATTCTTAGTGCTATATTTCTCACTTTGTTATATTTCTCTTTTTGTGACTGAAATAAGACTTAATAACTTAGAAATTTGCAACTTCTTTCTGTAATAAGTAATCTACTTCCTAATTTCTAAAAACCAGAATTCTCTCAAGATCCACAGTAGTAATAAGTAGTTTTATTAGATTTACTATATTTTGAAAAACAAAATAACTTCCTGTGAGAATAACATTTATGGGCATAGTTTGATAACAGACTTTGATTTCTTAAGTACAGCATGATTAAGTATTGAAGATATTCTGCAATTTTTTTTTCCATTAGAGATTGCCTATTACACCATTTTCAGACAGTAAATTATTTACCTCTGTTGAACACTGTGCCTTGAATAATTTATTTACTGTGGAATTGTAAATTGCAATATTCTGTCAAATTTCAGGCTATCCAGTGAAAATAGTCCAATTTATTAAGGACTGATATTATTGGTTACGTGGGATTCCCCAGTAACTCACAGGCAGCACTAAAGGAACTTTACCATACAATGAGAAAGGAAAAGACCAAACTGGGCAAAAAGTCAGGAAATTAACGCGTCTGAGAGGTTTCTAATTGAGACAATGAAATCACATTCCAAAACCAAAAAACTTTGCATATTTACAATTTGATTGGTTACAACGTGTCAGAGATTTTGAGTACAGGCTAAAGCAATTGTCATTTAATTGACTGTTTTATTTACATAGCAGCAACTGACAGCAGTGGTTAGCTCTCTTCTGAAAATCAGTGTACAATTTGCTAACAAAAAAGTGTACAATGAGCTAACAAAAAAATCGTATTCCGAAAGGAGAATGTGTGATTGCTTTTTCAAGTAAGAGATATGTTGGAAAAAGAACTGTAATTTTTCTTTCTTGTTTCAGTCTTTGTGAAACCAGGGAAAAAAAAAAAAGCTTGGCTGCTTTCCAATCCAACATGGAAAGTATTGCTTTATTAAGGTTAGTTCCATTAAACTTTATGAAAGAACATTTTCTGAGTAGGGCAAATGAAAGAACAATTATGCATTCTTTGGAAAAATAAACTAACAGACTGTCTGCCATAGCAACCCAAAGTTGGATTCCTGCTGACCCATATGGGCTGTCCAGTAACATCCAGGGAAACTTCTGGCATAATCCATTCCATAGTGAACAAAAAAGTGAAAACCTTGTTCCCACAAGAGATAAATCCCCTGTTTGACACACAATTGAGCAGCTATGAGGTCAATATAGTAATGGATATTTATTTGAATAAGTACATTACAGGCAGGATTTTTCATTCTGTGCTTTCTAGAATCTAATTAGCCATGATCCTTCACAATCTTATGCTTGGTTCTAATTCTTCTGCTTGAGAGGTGCCTGCCATGCCCTAATTATCCTTTTAAACTGGGCCAGGGCAGAGTAAGCATGTCCAGCCCCAGTGGATTCCAGTAGTGCAAAGGGCAGAAACGAGCAGTTCCCAATTCCTGCCCTGGTACACACGGATTGCACACCCAGAAGGTGAGTTACTGCAGTAAATGCTGGACTAGAGTTCTTTAAATGGCTCTCTATTAATGCTGCTTTATTTTATTTATTAAGCAATTCAGTTTTAAATGGAAGACAATAGATTTACATCAGACAGAGTCAAATATTCCTTACTAATTGCAAAGTGGATTACTCTGTCTAAGAAATTATGTCTGCCTTCTGCCTTTCCAGAAGAAAAGATTGGAAAAGTAAAATTTCTGCACATTACAGCAAGATATTCCTATTATTCTGATGGCTACAAGTGCAACCAGCTTCAGCTTGTCCCAAAACCTAATTACCATTTAATTCCAAGTACTCTATGCACATTTTTCCTCCTCCTTCCAACGAAAAATGAGTTCCAGTACCAAGTGACCTCGTGGTTGTCTTTCTTCATTCAGATCTGAAAGCAAGGAAGATTTGAGTCATTCAAAATCAGCTAAATGATTCAAGACAGAAACAAATCTGACCTGGATGGGTACCAATTAGTGAAAATTGGATTTATGGCTGTTTCCCAGTTTTCCAGCCACTAGAGGGCAAGGTTTTTCTGTGTCTTTTTCTGTGCCAGGAAGTATTTGACTCCTGACAGGGAGATGTTATTTCCTTTTGATCACGTATGGCCTTGAACGTGCCAATCAACGAGGCATGTGTGGACTTGATTTCACCACCGTGGAACAACATTAAAGGAACAAATAAAATTTTGAGATGACTACAAGAGGATTACAAGAGGATTTTCTTAAGTTGGCAGTCATAATAAACATCAGCCTACATTAATTCAATTCCTCACTAATTTAAAGTATGCAACCTACACCTTTTTGTCAGTTGTGTTGTTAAGTTCTTCAATGTACCAATGTCATTTGGAATAAGGATGGCAGATCCTTCAGACCTTTGGAATTTGAGAGGCAATGTTTATTCTCAGATCAAAACAGGTCAAATTCTATTTTTTTTATAAAGAGGTGTATGGAACCTTCTCTTTGCTTTTCTTCTGCTTGTGGTTTTTCCTTTATTTTTCCCTGAACATGCATTTCTTCTTCCAAAGATACATAACCTTTCAGTTTTTCCAATAGAAATTTAATACTTTGGGGTTTTTTTTGTATTTACCACTGTGATTTTTAACACATTCTGATTTTTTTGTGTTATTTTTGTGGGGAAAAAAAAAATTATCTTCTTCTAGCCTCCACATATTTTAATTGATCTTCCTCCTTGGTGCTTTTAGGCAGGGTGGATGCTGCAATGTTCAGTTCTGAATCAATGCAGAAAAATTATTCGAAGGGAGTGTTTTCATTTGCACAGATCCTCAAAATCACTGTGTGGTCCTCAAGAAAGTCCATCAAAGGGATATAAGAAACAAAAATACAGCACAAATTTATGTAAGAAAGAATCCAGAATCAGGTTGAAAAGCTGTGTCTGTAAGGACTGGAAAAGAAAGACCTCAAGAACGTCTTCGTTTCTTTTATCTAAGTATATTATCTTTCCTGACACATCTTCTTTAACAGATAAGATAGGAAAAAGAGCTGAAACCCTTCTGTACAACTGAGATTCTCCCCTGGAGAGGTGTTCAAGCTCTGAGTGCAGTAATATATCTGCAGTCAGAGATTCTGACTCTCTGTAGCCCCGTCAAGTCAGCAGAGCTTTACAGTGCCAGGGAGGAAACCACTCCAAGTGGGAAGAGAAATAAAACATTTACAGCTGCCTCTCCATTTGGAATATATTGCCTGCTACTATCCTGGATAGTCTCTACTGTCAGAAGTGTCGTTTCCCAACTGAAGAGATATTTTAAATGCCATTTTCAAATAAACATAATCTTAAGTATTTCCAAGTCAAAATGCAATAATGCTTCCTGAGTAAAATCTCATTGTTCTATATAAAAATATGAACAACGGGGGAGCAAATTACAAGAAGGGGTGTATCACTGCTTTTTTGTTTTGTATTCCACTCTAACATTTTGAATTGTATAAAGACTAGGGAGAACTAGGCTTCTCCACGGAACGCATTATTAATACCAACCTAAGAATGCAGCATTCTATATAAAATATACTGTATTTTACTATATTGACTGGTATAGAATGCTGCATTAGTCTAAGAATGCAGTGTTCTGTATCAGTCAATATAATAAAATACAATATAATATGGTCTTTAAAATGCCATATAGGAATATATATCTATAAAAGCCACCAATAAAACAAAATTTGTTTTCCTTCAGCTGAGGCAGCTGAAGTCACTGGTGCCTTGCAATGAAGGCACCCTGTCCCCTGCCCCATCAGGTCACCACAGGAATGATGGTGACACTATCAGATGGCACAAAGTTATTTGGGATGTCTCTGGAAGGTGGAAGGATGAGGTGAGAAGTTCTCACTACAGTCCCTCCAGCTCTGTGCATGACAAAATACATAAAAATACATAAAATCCTTGGCAGGTAAGAACTTACATGCATGGCATGAACTTGATATAAATAGAGGGGTTTCACTGTTGCACTTGTTAGAAGGCAATGTGAAATGGAGGAGGGAAAATCTGCACAGCTGTGCTCTGGCATTTTAAAGTAGAACTTCTGTTCACCAGTCCCAGCTGCTTTCAGGGCATCATTAAGTTTATTCCTCCCCATGTTAGCAACAGAACTGAATTGTTTGTAAGGAAAATTACTTTTCCATTAGTCTGGTCATCTCATTACAGCAGAAAAAATGATCATTTTTGCTCATATAAAATGTGGGGTTTAAGAATTAATAATTTTAAACCTGCAGAAATTTTGATGGCATTGGAGATACTTTTGTATAATAAGTAATGCATAGGGAATAACATTTATTACAACTATTTACTTTCTAGTGTATGAAGCAGTCTCAAAATTCACCATCTTTCAGTGTGTAGTTAATATATTCTACATGACCAAGCAGATTAATTGTGTGTCTGGTAAAAGTAAAAAAGTGTAATTGCATGGGTTTGCTCATAGCATTTTGATTTACAGTCTGAGTCATTTAAGGACAAAAATATTACTGTTTTCTTTATAAATAAAAAGGAAGTAACACGATGGGTTGTTTAATTCATATCTTCTAATTATTGCATTTTATTCTGTGTTTATCAGAACCTAATGTACTCGTGGCTTTTTCTTCCTAGAAGTCTTTTACAGATGCACTGCCCCACAAAAGGGAAAAGCTTTGGTCGGGCCCTGATGCTGCTGATTCACAAGGCTTCTATGAAATCTTCATCTTAGTACCATAATATCAAATCAAAGGGAAGAGATTCTCTCATTCCCCCCCCTGCCTTTAGAAAATAAGATAATTTGATATGCCAAACAAGAGATGCTGTTACAGTAAAAAAAAAACAGGGAAGAAAAAATGATTTTTAAAAACTGGGCTGGAAGGAGAATTGACTTTTGCACCTGCTTTCAATATAAAGATTATTATGTGCTCTTCAACAATTCTCTATGGCACATTTTCCCTTCTGTATAAAATATGGATTACACTTCCTTACATCTTTGACTGTAAGAATTGAGGCCTTGTCTCAGAATGAGCTCTGCACATTTTGAGCTTTGTTCAGGACTGGCACCTGCCCCACACAATGCTCAGTAGACACGGGGTAGTTTAGGGAGCCCCTCATTTGTGAGTTCAGAACGTGATACCCCCACAAAAAATGTCAGTCCCATGTAGTGGGCCTTTAGATCAGACTGAAAGAGCAAATGCCATAAAAGCATTTATGCCTTGTCTGGATCATTCTACTATTATCTATGTTTCAAAACTCAGATGAAGGGATATATTTTAATATTCCTCTATATTCTCTTCTTATTCCTAGAGCCACCTAATATTTAAGACAACTCATGCATCACTGGTGCTATAGGAGAATATGACCAGAATCCATGAAGACAATGCTCAGTTATAAACTTGTTTTCTAATTTCCTTCCTGGAGGATTTAGCCTTTATATAGGTAATTGGTGACATTTTCAGCAGTCTCCAATCTCCTCTAATGTTAGACATTATAAATTGCATACTGAAAGCTATTGATTACTGAATTTCTTTCTGCAACTGAAAATGTTCAATGTCCTCAAAGAACTAACCCTAACTAACCCAGCCTTCTGTTTATGTACCATGTCTAGACCATCCACCCCATAAATGACATCACCCACCCTGTCAAAAGTCCTTTAAAATGTCAAGGGTTTCTACAGAACTGTGCAAATGCACTTTAATAAATCTGTTCACCTTAAGGATAGGATAGGAGGGTATGAAATTTAGGTGAAACTTGGAAAGGGAGCTTCTAACTTTCCATCAAAGGTGGAAATGGGCAAAAGGAAGTTAAAGCAAATAAAGTTTCTGTAATTTGAGGAAGATTTCAGCCAAATATGGGGAAGAAATTTAAAAAGAAGTGGATAAAAGCCAGAACAAAGCATTAAGTTTGGTAACACCTTTATCTGTTCACATAACAAAAGGAGAATTTCCTAGAAAACATTTAATTTCATTTCTCTAGGGTGCCTTCCAAGGTGAGTTTGTGGTTGTGGAAGACCTACACTGCAATATTCACTTCCTTCCTCTGTCCTAAGAGAAGTAGAACTTTTCTTCTTAAGGAATCAAAGTTTTCAATATCAACATGCCTAAAAAAGAGACCTAATAAAGTCTTATGCCCCAAACAAAATATAAAATACCTCTATCTGCACCTGTGTCAGGGAGCTAAAAAGTCTCTCAAAATTCATTACAGGTTCAGATTCAAGCCATATTCTTGTTCTGAAGTAGGCATATATTACTTTACAGTAATTTTGTTGCATATTTAGTCAACTGCAGATTTGTTCCTCTTCCTAAACTTAATGCAAATGAACCATAATGAATAATCAATGTTCATCCTGGGTAAAATGGAGATGGACACATGTGCTTGGATTAAGTCTCAGAAGAATTGTGTCTAGTCATTGAAATACAGATCAAGAAGTTTTTAATTTTTATTCAGACAGTGCACGAAGCAAGATACACATACCTGCAGCCATCAAATTGATAGAATAAGTTTTATTTAAACAGAATTCTAAAACATTTACCACCTTTTGAGTTTGTAGCAGTAGTTTATTGCCTTTTTGTCTTTTACAACTTTGAGTTGTGCCACTACCCAGAATAATATCTCCCTCTGAAAGGATTTACCAGAAAAGTCATAACACAAAACTTTTAGAGAATCTTAATTTCATCTGGGTGGATGTTCTCAGCTTCCAAACTGCCAAATCAGTATTAAAGAAGCAGCTTCCTTCTGTCTGCTTCCTACAGATGTATCCTAATGGAATTCAAGTTATAGTTGGATTTCTGGTGTTCCCAGAAAGGTATAAACAGGCATTAGACCAACAGAAGATAGGAGGAAAATAGAATCAGCATTAAAGGGAGTAAAGCAAAATAAAACAAGTAACATTTATTACACAAAATGCTTCTAAAGAGCTGTGATTCTTCATCTGGAGCATCCAGGAAGGGCAATTATTGGCAAAAGCATTGAGTGGGAAAAAAACCTCTGAAATGGTTTGGTTTAATATAAAATCTGTTTCATAATGAAAGTTGTTTTCTCTTTTTTTTCTGTGAGCAATGACTTTTTTGGTTACAAAAGAAATTATGCTCTTTAATTTTGCAATCTAGTAGAATCTTGAATAACAGAGATATAATTATTATTTAAGAGTTTTAACTGGTGCTAAGTAATTGCATTTTATTCCTCATTTAAACTCATTTAAAATAAATCTCTTTGTTACAGCCCATCTTCCGCATTTTTTAAAAGAAATTATGTTGAAAGTGATTATTTTAAATGTCTGATGTACATTCAGTTTTGTCTCCGTTGTAGAGCACAAACACTCAACTGAAGTGAAATTGGGGTAAATTTGGAAGTCAGGAAAGCTGTGTGTAAGAATTGCTCCAAAGATGTCAGGATCCATTGACTGGATATTAATTCAGAATCTCAAAAAGCTGATGTGTTTTCCCTGAAAATTTCTGAAGGATTGAGGTGGAACATCATCCCCAACCCATGAGCAGAGTTTGGACCCAGACAAAATGTAGTGAACCAGCATTGATTCTTTGGTGTTTCAGTTCTGACAATTCATAATTTTTTTATTTTTAATCCAGGTCACAAAACTAGTTCACTTCAGCATTTGTTTATGCCAATACTCTTTTTTGACAACTTCATTTGAAAATATGTTTTTCTTCTCAATTGAGTGGGAGATGGAATTTAAAACCTTTGCCATTTTGTTACTTTCACAAACTGACTTTTTTTTTTTTTTTTTTTGCTGCTCCGTGCTGCCAGTTTATTTCTTTTTTTGCCAGACAAAGCATTCTAACTTTTCACGACAGCCAAGACAACCAGATCTGGTCAGTCAAGAACAAGGTTAAAGCAAAAGGCAATGCCTGGTAACACCTGCCTTCACTGAGTAAGTCACACAAAAAGCTCTCAGGCTGAGCCCCTGGCTGGGAGCTGTGAAACCAGAGAAGGTTCCACACATGCCTGCAGGTATTAAACCCACTCTCCTTTCCCCAGCCTTTGATTCTCCTTGGCTTCTGCTGCAGCAATGGGGAAAGAGTGGATGATACAATTCCATGTGACTTATGTCAGTTAAGACAGGCATTTCTATTTTAAGGGCTTTGTGGTTATCACAGTACTAAAAAAGACTATTTTTTTTCTATTTCATAGATGTTTTTGCTGCAGCAAAATTTTTGCATAGGTTTCTTTTTGTCTTTCTGCAATCAGAAATTGGTTTTTCAAGTGTCAGCAGCAGCCAAGATGTGCCACAAGGAACCCAGTCAAGGATGTGGCACCTCCACCACCAGCAGTGACCTTCCAAATCAGGGACCACTTCACCAAAGTTTACCTGAGCAAAAAGATAAGCAAGAACCATGATACAAAGAACTGAGATATAATCGTCCTCTCAGCAAGAATGTTTTTTTGCCACACGTGGGAAAAACAGGTCTCTGTGAGTAGATCACAGGAAATCTCATGGGAAATTTTTAAAAAATTAAAATAAACCAAGGTGGAGGGTACAGAATCAGGCCTGACAGAGTTCAAGCAGCGTTAGGACAGTGCTGTCAGGCACAGGTTGTGATTCTTGGGGTGTCCTTTGTGTGGCCAGGAGTTGGACTCACTGATCCTGATGGGTCCCTTCTGACTCAGCATATTCTGGGATGCTGTGATAGATTGGGGTTTTTTTTGTTTGATTCCATGTGGAAATGAATGTCTTTCTCCAGGGAGCAGAAAATGCATGGTTTCCAACAAGCTTCTTATTGAACCCCAAGCAGATCTTATCACTGGGGTGAAGATGGAGGAATAATGACTGTAATTTGTCAGGTGCTAACACACTGCGGCTGGAAGTTGCTTGCTGCAGAGTGCAGGGCAATAAATTACTGGCAATCTATGGATGTTGAAAATCCAATCCATTGGTGCATTTGCAGAAACTTTTTAGATACTTTACAATGACTTAATGCACTATTTGCCAACAATATAGAAATAGAAACGTTGGACTTTATTACAGAGCCACGGGAAATTCCTGGTCCTTAAGGTGTAGGAAACTTGCCATTTCTCATATGTGTTCTGGATTTTTGTCAAATACAGCTAAGAAAGCTTAAATGTAATTATTAACTAGCTACAGCAATGCTTTATTTTTTCACTCCTGTTAATTCTTATGATGGTCTCAATGCTAGTTGATTCCAACCAGTACATTTTTAATTCACTGGAGCTGGGTTCTGTAACACTGATATATTTGCATTTACTGTCTGCCCACGTGGAGGGCTGAATGTTAAATAATCAGATTATGAGCTAACATCAGTTTGAAGACTTTTATATAGACTTTCACTGTTCTGAACTTCAAAAGAACCAAAGCAACATCTTAGTTCTCTAACAGCCCATTGTGAATCCCCTGAAAATTGTGTGAAGCTTGTCCTTCTCTTTACTAGCACTACCCTTACAGACTTAATTATGGCCTTTATTACCCTATTACTCTTTCTGTCTGCCTTCTTGAACACTATTATGTGGAGAATCTGTTTTCCATAATTCAGTTCCTTAAAAGAGAATCCAAGCATTGAAATTATATCTGAGGAAACTCTTGTTGTGAGGTCAGTAAGGAAGATTTGTTTACACTGACTACTTGCTCCCCTGAAAGAACACAGGAAAAAAAATCGTTGTGCCGCACAGCATTCTTTTACAGCCTTAAAAAATTGCTCATTTTGGTGATCAGGCCCTAATGACAACTTAACATAGTGAAGAATGAAATGTCTCCCAATACACAAAGCATGAATTTGAATACTCTGCCAGGTGTATTCTTGCACAATGCAATGCTGAATGGGAAGCACAAAGGCCCCCAAAATTCTTGCAATGCTTGTAGATAGTGCTGTAGGGATTTACTAGGGACAGAGTGATCTGTACCCAAATATACAATTAGTAAGTATTAACAAGTGTTAATTTTGTCATGGATCTGGAATTCTGCTCATCTTCTTGGACTGTGTGGGAAAGGAACCAGTATAACCACATTAGATAAAGTATTTTAAAAGATCAGACTGGTTTGATGTCATGTACCAGTAGGCATGAACTGGTTACAGAAGAAAAGACAAAATGTCTGCATGTTTTCTCCCAGCCTGTGCCATAGGAGTCTGGGCATCTCTCCCTTTTTACAGGGCAGTAAAACAGGAAAAGCTTTATCCTCCCTGTTTATACAGTGTTCAATATATTTCTGTCTTACAGGTCCATTTCACCAGAGAAAATGTATTCTATTTAACACAACACCCAGAAGCCAGGGAAGTACTTAAATGTCACAACCCCATCTATGCCTGGTGTGTCAGAAGTTTATCTCATATTATAAAGTTGTTCCACAGCTATGTGGCTCCCCTGAGAAAAAGTAATTTACCCTCTACACTGGAGCACAACTGCTTGAATATATTTACAGTGACTAATCAGGGGTGAAGCAAATGCTAAGCTCTAGTTACACCCTACTTACTGTGGCTGTGACATGATTTAAAGTGTGATTTTTTCTCATTTTGACACTTGGTCTATGAGCACAGATTACTCGGGGTGGGACAGTCAGGGTTGTGTTTCTTCATCCAGGAGCTGCAAACAAGGGCAGAAAAGCCCTGCTGTGTGCTGGGGTTCATGTGCTGGCTCAGGGCTGGCACAGGGATCTCAGGGATGCCTTAATATTTGGCTTTTATGTTTTTCAGATCCTGTACTGCTTTAGTGTGTAACTCTAAAACTCCATAGCCTGTCAGCTACTGTTCTCTCATTTTATTCAGACAAAACAATTCCTCTAGGCCTGAAAGTCAAGGACACCTTATTGTCTCAGGCCCCAAGAGATGTAAACAACACTGAATTTTGGGGGAAAACTTGGAGTAAATGACTTTATTACTGAAACTGGAATTGGAGGATTAACCCCTGATATGCAAATGGACCAAACTTATATCTGCCTGAAAACTCATGACTGTGCCCTGGGTGTAGCCCCTCTCAGAGGCTTTTCTCTGCCCCAGGTGTACCTACTGAAGGCCTTCAATGAACACCCACTTTTATTCTCTTAATTTTGTCCAGCCTCTGTTTTAGGCAGCCACTCCAAGGCACCAGCCTTGCCCCTCCATGAGCTGATTGTGGAGGGAAACCTGAGAGCAGAGTGAACCCTCTCTCCTGACTTAAAATGCAGCAACTATCCTGAAATCCCCCAGGCACTGGGTGAGGAGAGGAAAACCAGGTTTTGGCAGGTGGGAGTGTGTGTTTTGACGACCACCATGTACCAGAGGCTAAAATCTCAAGCACTGTGCAGGGAGGACAAAGCCCAGAGACAAAATGGCCTTAGTCCCACATCCCTTTGGATCTCCTGCTCTGTCTCCAGGCATTTCTGGGTTACCTGGACAGGGGAGCCCTGGAAAAGACATCCCTGAGTGCCTCAGTAGGGCCCACAGGCCCCAGGGTACCTCTGGCTACCACAGGGAAGGGGCAAGAAAGAGGAAGAAGGGTAAATAAATATTTAAATGTTTTGTTGATGTCAATTTTGTTGTTATTAGCAGGATGAAAATTTACAGATTGCTTATTAAATTATTACTCTGGCTGTTTTTATCCCAATAAATTATAAACTATAGCTGACTGCTGAAGAATTAATTACCCTTTTTCTCTCAGCATTCATAGGTGAAGGCCACAGACAAGGCTAAAATCCTTCAGCAATCTCCTCCCTGCATCACACTGGAGTCTTCTTTGGTAACTGTTGGAAATAAGCAACCTTGTGTGAATACAGACAACACAGCCTGCTGGCTATTTTTATTTTAAACTGACTGACTTGCAGTTCTTCTACTTGCAATGGTTTGTCCAGAGCTACACAATCTTTGTAGCTTTCAAAATCAGAGGTTTAGCCCATCGTGTTCATATGTTTATTCTTGCTTCTAAACTCCAGTCTCATGCAAAGCATTAAAAAGAAACTGGTTTATTTTTCTACAGTATCACCAGAATCCCAAAATGTGCTTATTTAGGAGGAGCTGTATTGGAAGTTATTCACCCCCATTGTGTTATGAGTGAACATGTTCTATGTCTCTCTCACAAGGCATTGGGATATTCAGTGATAAAGCAATTTCCTGAACTCGGCCCAGAAAGTCTACACAAAATAATACTTCAGGATCATCCCTATCAGCCCTCCCAAGGATTTCTCTGCAATTCTTCCATTTTTCTGTGGCTCTCACAAGTGAGATGTTGAGCTGACAAGTGTGATTTATTCACTGGCAGCCGTCTGACTTATGCACAGATCTAGGCCCGAACCCCATCAAAACTGTGTTTAACAACAGAGAATAAGATGAGTACAAGTAACAGACAGGCCTGAGATCACATTTTAAGTTGTTACTTAAATGTAATATCCTATCATCTCCCACTACTGTTTGGTTTGTTGCCTGCACCGTTTACAGCAGCTCTCAGGTGTGTCTGTGACATGCATAAACACAATTTCCATGCTGCGAGACTTCTCAGGTGTAGGAAGAGAATATTCTCAGGAATTCAGAGTGCCAGGTAATCTTCTGTGGTGGCCCTAAGTTAAGATGTCCCACTAGCCTTTATTTTAAAACCTCCATTTTATTTTCAGGCTCTTTTGTCGCTCTCCTTTTGTTTAGTGTCCTTGCCAGCCTTGCTGTCATCTCCTAGATTAAATCCCTACACGCATTCATTACTGTAGTGTGGGAATATAAACAACTCCTTGGACCACTTCATCCCCGTGGAAAATAAATGGTGCAATATCACCCCTCAGTGAAATGAAATATACATCTTAAGCCCCTGGCACTTACTCTGTTTAGTTTAAAAGCTTCTTTATTCAAAAGGTATTTTCCCACTGTGTTTAAGGAAACAACTGCTTGGCTACTCAGTGTCTCACAATAAGTGTCACATCCTTTGCCAAGGAAACCATTACTGCCTTGCAAAGGCAAATGACAGAGGTCTGAAGCAAATCCAGGGCAAAATGCCAAACACAGCTGAAATTAGAGAAGCTGTGAATCAGCAATACGCTGACATACATAAATAATTAGAGGGATTTATTTTGTTTAGCACAAGCAAACAACGCTGCAGTGATGGATGATGTATTACATTCTTTCCAGAAGCTGCTGCTTCGCAGATACCAAACTACAAAAATTACTCCAAAAATTGCCACCTTTGGCCTTGGCATTCTTAAAAAGAGTCACAGATTTACATGTAACGTGTCCTGTGGCTTGGCAGCATGGCTTCTGATTGTTATTGCTAAATTCTCCGGGGTTTTTTTTAAAGATGAACCAAGCTGATTCTTTTTTGTAACCTTAGGGTAGCAACCAAAATAACAGTGTATAAGTAATAATTATTATTCATTGTTTCACCAGTGAGATAAAAGGTTGCTATCAGTATCTGGCTTTATGTAAATTTGTTACATTTATTTTGTATTTTATATGTAATTTTTCATTATCTGTCTGCATGAGGTTAGGCTTCATACCTGCATTATTTGTGTAGTTCAGAGATTTTTATTGAACTCTGCATTAATCTTTTACCATTTTAATAATCTGTTTAAAATCTCTGTGTTTTATTTCATACATGAGTCTTGGTTAGCAGTTGATTAGGAACTTCTAAATACAGCATTTAACATGAATTTAAAGTCACATTCCATCTCATTTTCATCCCATCTCAAGGTATGTAAAATTGTCCTTTAACTAGGAGTGTTAACACAGCAGTATCTAAACACATCATTATCTTTTCTATTTAGCTGGGAATTGAAACAAATAGCTTTTAATTAGTATAAAATCTTTTTTCCTTTAATACTTGATTGTTTATTCACTGCAGAATGAACAGCATTTCTCAGTAGCCAATGGCATCTCTAGGACTATGTTAAGGGAACAATTTCGAGGCTGAGATATTTGACTGCAAGACAGGAAAAGATTCAAAGGTCACAGGAAATTTAGAAGAGCTTTTGGCTTCAGCTGTGTTTCCAAGGCTGTAGCTGTGCTAATGAAGTCTGTGTTGTGAAAACTGCAGATGTTTGCAATACAATTTAACTAACACATATAATTTTAATTAGATCACACTTTGCCAAACCCACCTGTGACGCCAACAGCACTATAAAGGAAACCTCTCAAAGCTGGTGGAAGGACAGGTTTAAGGTATTAGCTCTATGTGTTCATCTATTTGTTATTCAGTGGTTCAGAGGATTAGTAATTGTAGTACTTTCGTTTATTTTACCATTTAATTTACCTCAAGGGCTGTGGGACTTGAGCATAATTCTTCATTTTTCTGACTTTGAGCATTTGTACTTTTGGCAATGAAAGGTAAGAGAAAACAGCCTGGATGTCCATTGTGTATCGAGGCAAGTATGGTGCAACCTGAAAGTTATTCCACTGAGCAATTAAAAAGAGTTGATGTAGCAACTGCCTGATGTATTCCATGAATTCTGTCAGAAGCTTGCAGGTAAACCAGAAGGGAGGCTGTCTACTTGCAGGTTTGCTACTTGAAAACATTAATTCAAGCTTCCATATAAAATCTTTAGGATTAAACATATGAAGTGTCCAATTGTCCCATAACACTTTCAACAGCATGAATCATAGTAATAAAAAGCAATAGGAAGAAAAATGTTTTGTGTTCTTAAAAACAGTTCTATAGATGGCATTTTGTCTGTCATTTGTTATGCTAGTTATACAAGATTTGTTGTTAGAAACATGTGGTGGTATAATGGTGTATGGTTTTTTTCCATGATGTGTTTGTGAAGGTTTTTTGACCCTTATGAAAATAAGCTTAAACAAAAGCATGGCTGATTCTTTTTCCACATGTGGCTATTAAGAGATGTAGCAACAAATTTTTCCTCTACAGCAGTTTAAGATATCAAGAGGTAACTGTGGATGTAATTCTGGGACAGAAATACACTGGACTTCATTAGAATCAATGTGTAGGCTGAGTTTGAAGGCCTGACAGGTAAAGAAAAAAGAAAAAAAACAAAACCAAAAAACTTAAAATGCATAATCAAGGTTAATGCTATGCAGTATTTTGACAGGCAGTAACTATTACTGGGGTATTAGCTGGTATTGCAGGACTAATCTTGGAGTTAATAATGATATTTAGGCCATGTTTGTGTGTGCAGGTGTGAGGTGCAGCTGAAGGGAGTTTGTTTGGTGGTGTCACTTGGTCTGTGTGGACACCAAAGAAATGAGCCCTGTCTGGTGCAGAAATTGAACAATTGCATGAATTTTTCTTAGAGGGCACAACACTGAAGCAAAAGATTGCATTGTGTTTTCCATCCTCAAATAAGGGGTATTTCATGCTGAAGTCTCCCATTCATTTTAAAGGTAGAACCTTATGTCCCTTTAAAGAGCTAAGCTAAACCTCTTGTCTTAGTATGAAATCAGGTGCTACAGGTTTGCCAGTTTTGCATCCAAGCCTGGTGTCTTGGGTTTCATCAAGCAAGCACACATGCCAGGGGATTTTCTAGCTAAAAATCACCTTCTGTCCTTTCAATCTAAATTGCTGGTAAGTCTTTTTTCTAGTTTTTCAAAATGCTTTTAAAAGTAGAAGAGGCCATATATGTAAGAGTTACTTTAAAATAACACTCCTTCAAAAAAAAAAAAAGAAAATTATTCTGAAGCACTGTTCAAAACAGCTCTTCACTTGGTGAGAAATGATACTCTGTCAAAGTGCCTCAGGTACAGACTGGGCAAGGTGGAAATGAAAATGACTGTTTTTGAAGAACCAGAAGGTCACTGCATTAGTTCTAGGATTGATTTTTTCATGTGGTCTAAAGGCTCCCTAGCTCAGGATTTGGGACCTGGGTGTTTTCACAGCTGCATGGTATGGTAGCCCAGAGGATGATAGTTTCTGAGCACTGAAATTAAGTTTTATGTGAATTAAGGGCCTTCATTCATGGGCATTCTGAAGCACCTCTTTGGGGTTTGGAGCAAATTAAGCTGTTTGTACAGATACAGCTGTAATGTCACTTATTAGTCACAGCAATTAGCGTGACAGAATTTGACCTGAAAGTCCTGAAGCAAGCAATTCTAGGGTATTAACCCAGTTTGCTTAGCTCACACTGTAGTTTAATAAAGTTATCATGTCCATGGAAAATGGCATATTTAAACACAGGTTTTGATTACACAGATGCAACACTTCCTGAAAATTATATGGAAGGTAGGGAACATTTGTGTTTTCTACACTAATGCCTCAAACCTCTCATATTTGCAGAGCTCAGAGGTTTGGCAGCAGGCCTGCAATATGATAAGGCTTGCTGATAGGGTTTTTTGGTCTCTTTCTATTTTTTTTTCCTAGATCAGCATAATTCTGAACTGTTCTCTGCAATTTACCTGTTAGAGTGCAATTTTGCCAATAGAAATCCTGCACTCTGTGTTGGGCAGGAGTCAAAGGGCACCTCCCAGCTGGCACAAATGGGAGTTGTGTCAGAGCTGCTCTATGCAACAGAAATAGGAATTTAATTTTTGTATGCTCTGCTTACTTGACAGTTAAAGACCTGGGGTTTGATTTTCTTTTTTTTTTTTAAACCTGTTCAACAGCTTCTGGCCAGGACATGGGACTAAGTTTCATAATCTGCTCTCGATATTAATTAGGAAGCTGCTTTTCTGTAGACCTAGGGGCTAGATTTTTTTTCTTTGTTGTTGGTTCAGACAAGACAGGCTACAAAAGATGCTGTTCTTGGAGTTCTCTTAAAGCAGTTCTGAGAATTCACTGAGGTGAATAAGCAAGTTATTAACAGGATTTTTATAGTGCATCAGATGATGTTGTCTCTTCCAGATTCATTCACAAGAGGGGCCAGTTTAGTTAACAACTGACTTACAGGAAGGCTTCTCTGTAAATTACCTAAGTTCTTACCATTTAAAAACTGGAAAGTATTGTGTCTCTTCTGTGTTAGAAGTAGAAAAGAAAATAGCAGGAAGATCCCTGTTATTTAGGATGTACAGCCCTGACAGCAAACTTCCAAACTGGTTAAAAGAAAGAGAGAAGAAATGGTCTGTATTTTACAGCTTACTTCTGCTTAATATCAGATAAACTAGTAAAGATATAATCTTTTCAACCCCACAATTCTTGTCCCAGAAATGAAGGAGTATTGAAAAAAGGTTTAATGGAGGCATTCTTGACTTCTATGGGAGAACTGGGACCAGTAAATATTACTTCAAGCATCTCGTCATAAATTAGAGAATTTGCGAAGAAAACTGTGAATATGGTCTTCTAAAATAAAATTCAGTCCTCTTCCCATCTTGGCTCCTTCTGATGGTTTTGATACACATGGAGAGTCTGATACATGAGGGTTTCTTTTTCAAAAGATGATTGAGTTTACCATCTCATCAAGTTTGCTGTGAATTTGTGATAGAAATTAAATAGTGAGGGGGTTAAGCAGCGTTTTCTAAACAACTGTGTAAGGGCAGAGATGGTTTACATTTGCTTCTAAATCAAATTCTTACAACTTTGGTGTCACTTGCTCAAATATTCATGACCCACAAAACTTATAATGGCACCATAAACTTCTGCAGGTCTGGAAAAGAGGAATTCATAGACATTGCTCTTTATTTCTCTCTGTTGCCCCTTCTGCTTGGTGAATTCTGTCATGGGTTACGAATGGGAACCAGGGCAATTGCCAGTTGTAGCAGAGCATGGCAGAAATCTTCAGCCTGGAACTCTAAAGGTGACATTAAACCAAAGGGAAAAAAAATAAGCTGTAGCAAATACCTGCAGAATGTTATTTATGTTTTTAGAGTAGAATAAAAAGTCCCTCTTGGTTTAGATCTATTCGTTTGCCTGAATTGCACATGACCCAGGGTTGAAAGGTTGTAAGAATTTTGATGTTGCTCTTATTTCTCATCCTGATGATTGCCTTGATTTTGGTGTCAGAGCACAACTTTGTTGTGACCTTTCTTCCTTCTTGTGCTGAACTGCTGGGGCTCTCAAAGAGAAGTCTTGGCAGCCTAGGAGGAAAAAAACCATGGAACAAATCAAAGCTTTAGGGGTTGAAGGTATGGAAATGGAAAGTATAGGGACAGGGAAAAGGAGCAGCCATTGACACCACTGAGCTATCATAAGTGAGTCAAGAGTGAAATACATCCTCACCACATGAATGAAAAGTGAAATATGTTCTTTCTATGAAAGCTGAATATGAATCTTGTTGATAATTTTCCCTACGGTCAGGCCCTGATCTCCACAGTCCCTGTGCCAGACACAAAGGGAAGCTTTGGGGAGATCTTGTGTCCCACTGCAGGTCAGTGAGGAAGACTCTTAAAGACAGCATACCCCCTATTATTCTCTCCCTTCAGTCCATGTAATATAAAACAGAATTGTCAAAGTTCACAAAAAAGAGAGGGAAGATGTTTCTCTGCTTTGGGGAAGCAGCATGACAAACGGCAAAGATAACAGTTTTGGTTTGCTGATGTGTGTCATTCTGTAATTGAGACAGCTCCTCTAGTTTCTTGAGGTTTTCTCTCTTTTTTCACCTTCATCTCCTACTGCTCTAACTGTCCCTGAGTCTGATAAGTAATATTTACAGAAAAATATTATCAACTGAGTTGTTCTTTATCATGAAAATAATATAGTATTCCTAAGAATGTTGTAAGCTAAACGAAGCAATTTTTATTGTGCACAGTTCTGTTATTAGTATGTGGTCAAAAAAGGTTCCTATTTGCATGTTTTTAAAGATTAAATACAAACATATTTAATCAAGTTTGATTGTTTTCATTGAATCTGAACCAGTGCTGAGGAATGAATAGTCTGAACCACCAAATCTACTGCTAAATAAAATCAATGAGAAGTGCAAAAGTCACTTGAATTATGAGCTGACCCTGCTAAACAGGACTCGGGTGACCAGCAGATTTCAATTATTGGATTGCCCCCAGGACTGGATGCATACTTTACTATTAGTTATTGATTTAGTCAACATCCACACATCATTCTTTTCTCTCGAAACAGAATGGTTTTGTCTTTCTTTTATAACTCCCCAGCCATTGTACAGCTTATTCCCAAGCTGAAATGTGGTTGTTTTTTTTTCCTACAGGATGTATCTTCTGAGTCACTTGTCTTGTAATCACTTAGTAAAGAAAAACTGGATAAAAAATAACCTAATCAGGGCTGTTGGAAAAGAGTTTATAAAGGTAGATAACAGAGCACATTGAAGAAATTGAGTTCTCTTCAATTAGAACCGAAGTTTGCACTTTTTCAAAGGTATTCTTTCCATGGACAGAAGTGCTTAATCTTGTGAATGTTCTGTGGTGGAGTCCAGGAGCAGCACTTTCAGATGTAAATGGAAAAGGAGAATGGATCCAGTGTGAATAAGATTATTGCGGTGAATTGCATCTTTGAGGTCTTTTTGAAGGGTTCAGACGATGATGCTTCACACAATAATAAAGGAAGTTGCTGCAGAACAGTCCCACTCGAATTGTTACAAATGCGTTGTGCTTGTCCTGAGAGGTGTTGTGCAAAAGAAAGGCAAAGCCATCGTTGTCGCTGTCCCCAGCTGAAGGTCCTGAAGGAATTTTTCACCCACAGTTCCTGAAAGCTTTGACAGGTCTCAGCTTTGGAATAAGTGAATAATAGTAAGCAGCAAGCTAAAAATAGTGCCGTGAAATGGATGAATACTGAAAACTAGCAGAGGAGTTTGTTGTTCCTTTTTCCCAGTTGTTACCCTAACAATTGCAACTGGGTACGTGCTTAGAAAGTAACGAGTGTGTTCTTGATTATAGTGATTAGAGGACCTGATAGAGCAGTCTTCTGAGCAACAAGAAATCGAGCTGGAGTAAGCATGCCCTGTATCTTAAATGGTCAGTGTATGTGGGTAAGAGAAGAGCGGAAGAGAGCAAAAAAAAAAAAAAAAAATTTTGATATTATCTTCTTCTGGGTGTGCAGTGATGGCCAGCAGCTCCATGTGGGCCGGGGTGCTAAAGATTTTTTTCAGCTTTTTATATATTTTTCATCTATTTGTAGCCTTGTGGCTTTTCAGTGTATACATTTGTGTAGCTTGTAGTGCATTTCTCACCCTCTCTCACAGTTAGCAAATTCTCACTAATGTATTATTGAAATTGTTTAGTTTTATCCTTAAGGAGAGAATTTCTGGGTTTGTTTTGTTTTGGTTTGGTTTGTTTTGTTTTGTTTTGGTTTTTTTTGTTTTTTTTTTTTTTTTTTTTTCTATCAGAGNNNTTTTTTTTTTTTTTTTTTTTTTTCCTACCAGAGCTTAAGAGACATAGCAAGAAATGGGGCAAAGAAGCCCCTGGAGCAAGTGGAAGGGACTGAACCAAGGGTGAGGTGCTGGGGTAACTGGTCTCCTATTGGATGTACCTGTTAGATAGATTAATTAACCTTATAAAAATTGTAGTAATTCTTTAACATGAGTGCAGAGCCATATTTATGCACCTGAAAGCTTTCATTAAAGAGGTGCTTTTATCCTACCACTGCAGGGTTTTGTTCTGCTCTTAAGCAGCACCAGGAGGAGTGGTGGGGGTGCCCATGGGGAGAACCAGGGCAGAGCCTGGCAGCCAGGGCCTGTCCCACTGTCCCAAGGCAGGGACAGCTGTGGTGGGCAGCTGGGGATAGCCCAAAACCCCTGAGGCTGTGTTTTGGTCAGGATCAGGCTTGGTAAGCCAAGGTGGGCAGCACCGGTGCTGCCACCCTTATGACAGAGCTCTGGTTTCACCTGGAAGAGTTTTATGCCAAGTTCAGCTTAATTGTGAAGTGTTGTTGGGCATAATAAGTCTCTGGCCTATCCTTTTTCAAGACTGGAAGCTTGCTTCTGTAAATCATTAGTAGTTCTCAGACCCTGCTGAGGGTTTTACCAATGTTTATGGCCAGCTACAGTTCTGAGATGCCACAGCAGAATTCAGCATACCTGTGCTAAAAACAGTGAAATGGTCACTGAGCTGACTTCACTGTGCCAGCATTTTTACAGAATGGGGGTTTTTGGAGCCATGGGTCTTCAGAGACTATCACTTGTAGGTAGGCCACTAACACATTCTTCTGGTTTTCTGGGCTGGCTTCCTTTCCGAGGCATTTAAAAATCAGAGTGTGCATCCCCTCTCATGGTGGATGGGACATCTGTGTGGCACTAAAAGGGGCTGCAAAATCATTTGCTGTAATGACAAAGCTCTGGTGAAGCAGCTGTAGTCACTTGTTAATGTTGTTGAAAAAGCTGTTCCTTTGCATGATACCTTAATGAAACTGAGTGCTGCAAACTCCAGCCTTTGCACATATTCAACTGCTCCAAATTAAATGGTGGAGCAAAAGGCTGGTGGGAGTTGTTAGTTTATTTAGTTGTGAATTTTGAATAATTGTCTCCTCAAAGGAGGTTTAACAAGCTTTCTGAGGTCACTGCTTTCTGAGCTTGGTTTGTCAGCAGACATCAAAATTTCAGCTATGTGTTTTTTTTTTCCCTAGGTAAGGTGTGATGCCTTGCAGGGAGTTTGAGTACAGCCAGGAACTGAACAGGGGTTTGGACTGGGGTTTTTTTCCTTTGTGAAGAGAAGTCTCTATACAGCTCCAGCAGGAAACCTGTAGAATATTTCAGTTAATGTAGGAATGGCTTATAAAACATGGTGATGGAAGAAATGCATTGTGTTAAAAACATTTGGTATATCCAGGCTTGTTCTAAGTACCTGTTGGGTTTTCCTATGGTTTTCCACTGTACAGTTGTAACTGCAACACCTTGTCCTAGTGAGATTAAACATATTCCCAAGTGTCTAATCTCATTTTGCTCAAGAAGAAATCTGTATTCCACACTTCCATTCATTCTGGTGGAGCAGCTGGTGACCGGTTAATTTCATGTATTACTACCTGATTGCATGAACTCCGGCTTTGTCATTGCTTCATCTGAAGTGATGGATGTAAGTGATTCACAAGCTAAATGAACCCCAGTAGTTCATCATAACAAAGTTTAAGGACGTGGTGTGATTTTAAATGATGATGCTGTTTTTGCTTACCAATTAGTGTTAAATTTCTCTACCCCTCTCCATTTATATTTTGACTTTTGGGAGGGTAAACAGAAAATGAAAGTTGCACAACAAGGCAGACTGACATGGGAAATAAACAAGTAATATGCTTTTTTTCTCCTTGACACATGTTATCATAATAGAAAAATATTGTAAACTGTCAGAAGTTTTAATAGATACCCAACCAAAGTGTTTACCAAGATTCTTGAGAGCGACTTCTGCCAACAAGATTACTTGCTTATTAATTTAATCCAACAATATGCTCAGTTTGGCAGTGCAACACAACTCTCATGCCTGATTTTTGTAGAAGCAAACTTCATGCTTATTTTGTAAAGAGTTTGAGAGACAAAGATAAGATTTCTCATTTAATATTTATATTCATTAGATCTTTAAATGTATGGCATTGATTTAATAATGAAGTCAAGACAGGACTGAACCCAAATGTTTCTAAACTGAAGCTGGTGAGCATAAACCTGGTTTAAGGTGCAGCTGTGGCTTCTCCAAAGATGTTCCTGTGTGAGATATGAATGAGAAAATGATTATAAGCTCAAGGCTCTTGAAAAGAGTGAGAATAACATCTTCCAATTGTTTCCTTTGCTATAACTGACTGATTTTTTTTTGTCCCAAGTGCAACGCTTTCATCTGAATTTTATCACATCTTCTGTAATGTTAGTGAGACTTTTGAACACCTTTCAAAAAGCACTGTGGACACACAGATTTGATGTGGTTTCTCCCAGAAATGTGAATCTAAACACTCACAGCTTGCATGCAAGCAAACTTCGTCTCTTAATTAATTTCAGGAATTGCAAGGACAAGCAACTGACCAGCAGAGAAAATAGTGGTTTAGATATTTTTTGCTGGATTATCTTTTCTCTTGGATTTTACAGGCTTTTAGAGCTTAAGATGTCCTTTTCTGAGGTGTTTAGCCCTGAATATTGCTAGCACAACTCATGTCCAACCAGATATGTTACAATCTGTAATTCAGGACATAAGTATTTGTAAATGCCATTTATCCAAAATCAGATTTTCAGTTTTTGAATCTCTAACAGAAATTTCACTCCCCAAAATTGGTACCAATGAATCTAAGCTGACTCAGATTTACCAAATGTCAAAAGGTTTGCTGACAATAAAAATAGTTTTTCTCTCAAAACCCCTCTCTGCTTTCCCCTATTCACTTGTCTAAGAGCTTCTTTATCCCTCTCCTTTGGGGCACAGGTTTAACAACCATTATCTGTGTTGTGCTCTCCCATGCCTTTCAGAACATTTTGCTCTGCATTGTGATGTCTGTTTTCTGTCTAGTAGCTAGTTTTCTTTATACTGTGACCTTTATTTCTTTCCCTTTTCAGCCCACTGCACAAATCTATATGTCACATTCATACCTTCCCTTTTCCACTTGCCTGTTTCTTTCGCACTGCTTTTTCTAATTTTTGTCTTTCTCATTGCCAGGCTTTTCCTGTTCCCCTGCTGCAGGTGGAATACACATTATATCTCTAAAATGGTGATTATTATTGACACTTTATTCACATCTGCCACCAACTACTGCCTCACTACTGGCAATTGAAATGAAAGCACCTGAACACAGGAGCTCTTTATACAGTCTCCCACTAATTTATCAGTGATATTTTGTTTTCACTGCTTCACATACTTGCCCTCTGCTATTTTTTTTCCCTCAGGTGGACTTCTGACATGTCTGCACTGTCATTGCATCCCCACCTCTGTCTTCATATGATTATTTGATTTTACATCATCAAAAATATATATTGGGCTTTAAAAAAGCAAGACAACTGCTCTCTGTTGTATTAATCAGGATATTGTCCATCAGCCCCTTCAAGCCCCCATGTCACAGTTAAATTTAACCTGCTGCTTATAATGAAAATAAACCATAAGGATAATAAAAAAGGCAGAATATTGAATTAAATAATTACCATTTTAAATTATACATAAGGTTTTGTCTGTCACCAAGAAGTGCTCCAAGTTTTTGTAAGACTGATTTGCCGCATCTGAATCTGTCATCTGTTGTGGCAGGAAAATGAATCTAAAGCCAAAGGACAAAAACTGAAGTCTGGGATCCTGAGGAAATGGTTGTGAGGAGATGTTTTTCTGTCTCTGCTATGGCTTGCTTGCACTTTTCCATGTCTGACTGATATGCAGATAAGCAAAATGGTAACTCCACTCCAGATTAAAACTGTGTGTGCTTGTGTGAGTGGCGAAGTTGAAACCCATTGCTAATCCTACTTACAAATTCCATAAACTGCTCAGCTCCTGCAGCTGCACTTTGACAGTTACTGCTGTATTTTGCATCTGATGTGAAAAATATGGACCACAAGGGTGGCTTTATCTCCCTCCCCATAATTCCTTTAAACCCCCCCTTTTGAGGCACCCCACTGGTTTATGGAAATAATATAGGTATTGGCTAGATTTTATTGGCATTGAAATTGTTTATTAATGTTTAAGAAAGCTCTTTCAGAACAGATCCTAAATAAGAATAGTTTGGCTCCATTTCTTTCTTTATTTCTTTATTTGTTACTTTAAAGGGGAAAACTGGCATATCTATGGATCAGTTACTCTAAGGGGAACAATTATGTTGTAATTAGCCTTTAGAGTTTAAAGGAACTTAATGATGGCCAGTGATGAACAGAGAGAGATGGGGTGATAACAAGGTTGAAGCAAATGAACGCTGTACAAAGGGATGCTTTCAAGTGCCCCAGGCAAACTTCAGAGCTTTTCTCATCTGCTCGAAAAAGAGAGGCTTTGTTTTCAGACAGATTGTTTCCTTCGATACCATTCAGTTCGGCAGCCCATCGTTCCTAGGATAAGAACACCTTTTTGTTTGGTGATATCATAATTTCTCTTTTTTTTAGGGGTTTTTGAGATGAAAACAAAGATGTATCACATCGGAGAATCTTGTGTGTGTGTGCTGGAGGAACCTTTTCCAGCCTTTGGGGGCTTGGTTTTAACCACTGTGGCAATGTAATCTGCACAGTCAGACCAGGCTCCCCTAGGCACAGAATTTAGGGATCTCTGACCCTTTAAAGTTACGTAAATGATCTACTACAGGGTCTGGCAGAGGTGTTTCAGATCCCTGGAGCAGTTGCTGCTGTGGATACCAAGGAGAATTAGGGTGGTCATCATCGAGGTCCTGAGGAGTCACCAAGAACCAGACCCTTGGCCACAGGGCTTTATGCAAGCTTGGAGAAGTCAGCTTTTCCCAAAAGAACTCATTTATCTGCAAAACCGAGCTGAAGTTCTGGGATTAATGTAGCAAGGCAAAGCACAGTAAGCTTTCTGCAAAAAGTCACCCTGTTTTGTGTTTTCCCTAGCCAGTTCTAGGGGAGGGTGTTGTGAAAATGGAGTGAGACCTTGTAGGGCAAAAGGGAAAATGTGAGGGCTGAGGAAAAATATAAGGGGTGCAAGGAAGGAATAAACCCACTCTGAATGGTAAACAGGAAGGGAAGAGTTTGATTGAAAGGGCAGTCAGCATAAGGCTGAGAAAATGTAATCAAGACATCCTCTCAATTTACAGAGATCTATACTTTTACAAGTATTATTTTTCCAACAATGTCTCTGTGCTCAGATTCCTGTCTATATCTTCCCGATATTTTTCCTGTGGAGCTGCATTGTCTTGGTTTCATCTGAGATAGAGTCAATTTTCTTCTTAGCAGCTGGTGCAGTTCTGTGTTTTGGATTTAGTATGGGGATAACAAAGGTAACACAGCAATGTTTGGGCTGTTGCAAATCCAGGACTTTTCAGAGTCCCATGCTCTGCCAGTGCACAAAAAGCTGGGAGGGACCACAGCAAGGACAAGTGATCCAAACTGGCCAAAGGGATAGCCCAGAAAGTTTGTGTATGTACTTGGAAAGTTTTCTGTGAGGAGCTGATTGCTGCTCAGGGCTGGGCTGGGCATTGCTCAGTGCATGGTGAACAATTTTGTTGTGCATCACCTGTTTCCCTCAGGTTTGTCCCGCTCTCTCGTTTTTAATTACAATCACTATTATTATAATTATTATTTGTATACCTTACTTTGTTTCGATTATTGGGCTGTTTTTACCTCAGCTCATGAGTTTTACCTTTTTTCCTTGATTCTCTATCCCATCCCACCAAGGAAGGGCAGGGGAAAGGGAGCAAGAGTCTGTATGGTCCTCACTTGCTGGCTGGGGTCAAACCATGAGGTTTGCATATTAAAGAAGGAAAAAAGAAGTATCATCTCCAGTGTCAATCAGAGTGAAAGATGAAAACCTTTTCCTCTCACTTCTCCCACATCTGCCAGTGAAAAATCAGCATGAGGTCTTTATCTGTTATTTTTCAATGCAATATTGGAAAGCAATTGCCTCACCAATTGTGGCATATCAGCATGAATGTGGAACACAGAATTAGCCAGACCTCTTTGATGCAGCAATTACTGTTTGTCATAAAACTCCTGCACTAAAAGGTAGAAAATTAAACAGATCTGTTACGTGGCTTTTTTTCCCTCAAAACTACTGTAATGAAACATTGTAGTAGTGGCAACAAATCAGAAATGGTAATTTGCACTCACTAGGCAGCCAATTAAAATTCTGTGTAAAAGCATTGGCAAGATAATATTTTCTGTCTAATATCATGGATTTTGCCTTAACTTCTCTTGTTCTGGGTGCTTTAAAGTGCTAATGCACGTATCTTTCTAACATTTATTTGCCTGGTTGCCAATAGATTAACTTGGAGAATGTAAAATATTGCCATTCTCTTACCAAGTTTCTGCAGTATGTTGAAAAATGCTGATTTTTATACTCTCTAATAGATAAAGCACTCTTTGATAAATAGTCCACAGAAATTATTGCATAACACTTTAAAAATTATTAGTTCTTCATCACAAAATTTTCACTGTTTTTAATTTGATTTTAAAAATTCACGACTAGAACTATCATGGTTTTGGAGACCACCAAGGATAAAGAGACAAATATGCAAAAAGGAAGTATTATAATTATTAATATTATAAGGAAGGAAGTATTATAAGTATTATGATGCCTTTCTACAATACATTTGGGATCAGCCTGGCCTTGACTTTTCTTAATGCTGCTTCAAAATTCATCAATGGGGAGATATCTTTGCTGTTCTTTACTCCTTCCAAGTGCCATTCTTCTCAAGTCCACTTTGTTTGAACCCCTCTATAGAGTAAAATAGGCTTATTTCTTTTAAATCACACCTCCTGAGAAAATAATTGCATTTTCTTCTAAATGGAAAAGTCTGTACTGCTTTCAATTGTGCCTGAAAAATATTGGAACACATGTCAAGTTTTGCTATGTGTTTCTTTTGAGACAAAGCACTGATGAGAGAGCTGTCACTGACACTCCAGGAGATGCTCACTTAGAGAACAGATGCTGGTGCACTGGGCTTTGTCAAGCAGCAGCTCCACGTGTGGAATTCTCCAAGGAGCAAAAATCCTTCATCCTTGAGCAACTTGTACACACCAAGTGTGGTGTGACCATGCTGGCACCCAAGTGGTTTTCTGAAAAATATCTTTGGGAAAATTTTCTCCATGTGCTTCTGCTCAGGAATAAAATTCTGTTGGGGTTCCTGGTGCCTGAAATAATGAAATCAGATGTATTTTGTGCAGAAGCACAGAATATAAATTGCTCTCAAGTTCTAGGGGGGTAACTGTGTGATCTCCCTGCAGGTATGTGATGAGCCAAAGGGGCTCAGGAAACCCTTGCCAAAGGTGCCTCCTCTCTCTGATTGTCACTTCAGATAACTGGCTCTTCAAGCTGGGAGAGCAAGAGACTGACATAATCATGGGAGCATTATTTTGGAGTGCTTGGCTCAGAGAGGGGAAGGTAATATGTGTTGATGTGAATTTATTTTTCCTTTGCACAAGCGGGATGGCCCTGCTGGGGTGGATTCCTTGAGCTTTGCTGTGGCATCAGTTTCTTTACACAGTTGAGACAATTGGAAGATGGCAACAGCTCACGCCTTGCCAGCAGCAGCCAAAGATTTTTTTTGTTACAGAGCATTTTAAAAACTTTTTAGCCAATAGCATACTGCTAAAGCTTACAGATAATTGTTCCAGCCAGTCACTGAAAGCACACCTACACCTGCTTCACTCAATGCTGGCTTCTATGCTTTCTATTAACAATACACAACACTCCATTATTAAGCTTCAAGCCTTCTACTATCTTGCTGGGCATATTTTTCTGTAGTCTTAAGGTCTGTCTTAACCAAGCCTACGACTCAAACTATTTTTTCATGTCCTTGCTTGCTGTACTATTTTAACTTTTCTACTTCCAGATTTTGCAGCTGCAGTTTAGCTGTAAGTTTTTGATTATTTTCTGTTTCCAAAGCCTACTTTTACACCTTTCTAAAAACCTTCTTACCTTTACTAATTCCCACAGTAATGTCTGCTGCCAGGCTTAATGCACCTGTGGGAAGCCACAGGTTTTCCAGTGGTCCTGACAAGTTTTGAAACCACTGGGAAAAAAACCAAAAAACACTTTATTGCAGAGCTTAACCAACAGTTACTCTTTTTGGAGACAGGCCCAGAAAAATTCCTGTCTCTTTGCACTGTGTCCAAAATTTTTTTCACAGCAGTTTGTGTTTTCTTCAGCTACAGACTCTAAAGTCCAGCCAGAACTTCCCAGAAGAGGAGTCCAGACTTTTAGAAAAGCAGAGTTTGGAAAATAACGAGGTTTTGACTTTCCTGGGTGTGTTTGACAGAGGTTTCAATCCATCTTTGATTTTTGTTCAGTAGGTTTCTGAGTTGGGAACCTTTGGTCTTGAAAAATGAATCAGTCAGGAGCAGCAAATTATGCTTCACTCCCTGCCTGTTCTATGTATGTCTTCTCTGATATTGTGTCAAGCCTGTTTTATCATATAATTATAACAAAAAACATGTGGCTTGATATTTGACTTAACCATAAAAAAAGGTAGTAATTAAAATATTTTTTGTCCTTAAAAGGAGACCTAAACTTTCAGGGGATCTTTAAATGTTCAAGCAAAAAAAAAAAAAAAAAAAAGCAGCAACTGGAGAAACTGAGATCTGTGTGTGGCTAAAGCTTAGTATTTAAAATGACAGTAGTACTGGCACAGAGAGATGAGATTAGTGACTGAAATAAATAGCCTTAAACATGGCTTATTGGAGCTGGGAGGGAAGGCAAGCTTTAGAATTCCCTGACAACCACTGCAAGGAAATAATCTAATGGCAGTGCAAGGGCCAGTGGCCTCACCCACTGCAAGGGGTGATTGAATACAAAATTTCAGCCTGCAGTTTATGAGGGATGTTTGTGTAGCAGTTTCACAAATCCTCTTTTTTTCCTTAAAATTTCTCTGTGTCCTTGATCCCTCTTTTCAGCAGCATGTTGACATTTTTTGAAACACAATTGATTCCACTGGGCAAAAAAAACTACCGTGTTTCTCTTCACCTCTGCTTACCCTTTCTTCCGCCTCTTAATTCTCTGAATGTCACTTCTGTCTTTGCCTCTGTTTGCTCTTTCCACCTTCATCATTCCTGACCTTCCTTGCTTGATCTTGTCCTCGCAGAGTGCCTGCAATGTCCTGCAGATCCTTCTCCTGGAGGTGCTCAGGAAGGCTGGCAAAGCAGAGCTGTTTTATAGCAGGACTTTTCTTAGGCTTCCTTTGAAACAAGCTGGGGAGGTGGGGTAGATGTGTCTGCAGGTCATCTGGGTCTAATTGCTTCCCCAGGTCCTGTGGGCTGGCAGGGGAGTGGCACTGCCACTTCCCAGCTCTTCCTTGCGAGCTGTGTGATGGTTCTTGTTCTGCTTTTCATTTCCTCCTGTAGTAGTGATTACCTGATTAAATAAGCATTTGTTGTTGTTCGTTTCAAGAAAGCCACTGCTACCCTTTCCATATGTCACTAGAAGAATGGAGATATAATCCTAAATTTTTAAATCCCAAATGTAGACCAAATTGTTATGTTATGTACTGTGGGTTTTCATCCAGTTGTGATATAGGCTTGAGTAAACTTCTTTTAAAAATAATTTCATACAGGATAGGGAGTATGGAGGGAAAATAAATGTCTGCTTTACTTTTGTGAGAAGCTTCTATTGAGCCCCTGAAATAATAGGTGTGGTAATGTTCTGTGGCCTCTGCTAACTCTGCTTGCTGTTAAACCAGGATATCTGTGACTTTAACCCTTGGATTCTTTAAAACAGGAATCTGACAGGTGTGTAGGGACAGCTGTGTCCAGGTGTATTTCCTTATTCCTTTTCCACTTTGCCAGTCTGTGTTCAGGGCAGTAGTTTTGGGAGCTCTGCAGGCAGAGTGCTGCCCACAGAATCTGTTTTCTCCTGATGATCTCAGGAGATGAGGAACTGTCTGAAGAAAAGTTGTGTTGCAGAAGCTCCAGGGTGCTTAAGCCTTTGTCTTACACGGTGTGATTTAGAGGATAGCACAGGGGGCACTTCACTGATCAAGGAGAAACACCAGCAGGTCCCTCCTGGTGCTCTTCAAGTAAAAGGAAGCCAAGAAAAGTTCATACAAAAAGAAGTTAAGAAATGGGGGAAAAAAAAGTGCATCAGACAGGAGCTGTAAGGGACAGAAGGCCTGAGCAGTCAATAGCAAGGCATCATTAAAAAAATTTAATAAACAGACCATAAATACACGAGCTAACTAAACTGAGATCAGCAGTGTGTTCCAATTGTTTCTTAAACTGTAGTTTTCCTTGTGCTAATTCTAAAAGTTAAATGATTACTCAAAACCATGAATGATACTAGAGAAAAAAGTGGGAAAGTTGGGATAAGTTCCACAGTTAATGACACTGGTGACAAATGAAGACAAAGTATCAGTGAGAAAAAAATGGATGAAAGAACCTTGCAAATGTTTAAAGAAGCTCCATTTCTAGTCTGCCACTGTCAGGTGTAATAAAAACAGCTGAACACCTGCATGAACCTTTCAGTACCTGACAGACTCAGGGAATGGCTGCTAAATCTGTGACAGGGGTTGTTCCACCTTAAAGCTGGGTAAATTTTGACTCCCATTCTATGATTGTTCTATTAAACAGACATTGAAAGAGCTTCTTTAGTTCTTGCAATGGGAAGTGCAGCTCCTGCAGATGACTGTGTTTTCTGGGTACAGTATGGGAGTGTTTAGGCAGGGCCTGAAGTGACTGTGATGCTTGTCAGGTCCTTTGCAGGTTCCCACACATGGCACGTTCAGCAGCTCTGTCCTGCTTCCAGGTGAGAGAAATCCCAGATATTCATCCTCCTTTCCCACTCCTGATTGCCTTGGAAAGGCGGCTGCTTTGGACAGAAGGTATCCATGACTTCATCTGGCCAGGCTCACAGTTTTGACAGCTGGGAGATGAGACAAGGAAGGGACAGTGCCAGGCACTCTCCCTGCCTGAACCTTTCAGTGTAACCTTTATGGGTAATAAAGGTGAATTCCATCTTGGGTCAAAGTTTAAAAACTCTGGCTGTCTAAAAGACTTTTTTTCCCTCCCCTCTCTTTCTCCAAGTCATGCCAACCTTTGTTTCCATGGCAATAGGAATGAAAATCCATTGGCAGCTTGTAGGCAGGCAGCAGATGACAGCTCTCAGTTCCAGATTTCAGCAGTTGACTTTCAAATAACAGTCTAAGAGCCCACTGCAATAACAAGTACGATGATTTTACTACAATATTGGCTCCTCGTGTGTGTCGTACTTTAAAACAGAGAGAAAATGGATGAAATTATTACTTAGAGGAGTGTTTATGCCTCTCTGTTGTCAGCTGCTTATTTGTGCTTCTTGTCTTCAGCCCTGCAGTGGGAGTAGGTGTAATTGTACACTTTCTATGCAATACATACATGATAGTGCAGTTTTTGATCATCAAAGAAGCTCTTTGGTACCTCTGAAAAGGGGGAAACTTTGGTTAAAGAAAACTTGCAGAGGCTAAAATGTTCCAGGATGTAGAAGAGAAGAACCTCACAAAACTTTGGTGAGAAATTGAGGATTTCCCATCAAATGTAAAGGAAGATTCCAAGGAAAAAACAATGAAGAGAGAAGAGGTGATTTAGGGATTCTCTGAAGAGCTTTCCAGGAAGGAACAGAGCAGTAAAACACTGTTAAAGAACAGATTTTCACTCTGTTTGTGAGAGTGTTCCAGGAAAACTGAGTCAACACCTCTTTGCATGTTATATGAATTTTACTTTACGTGTAGCTTGCATGTTTTGCATGTAATTTTGCTGGTATTCACCTTTTGAAGAGTGAAAACAAATTAAATTTCAGTATTTAAGTAAATTTAAATGATGCCAGTATTTCACAAGCCTTGTGGAAGCCACATGCTCACAGAGAAATTTCTAAGCTGTTTTCTTTCTCATCATTCTGTCATGAACGTCTCCAAAAAGGTCAGTCCATTAAATCACTTCTCATAAGAGGCATTAAAAGCTCTGAATTGTTAATCCTTGTCTCTCCTCCTCATCTCCAGGACTAAAAAAATTATAGGTGATGCAGTTCCTGATAAATACAGACCAAAGGGCAGTGACTTGAGGTTGGATATTCAAGTTCACTGACTTTTCTCTCTGCTTGAATAACTATAAATGAATTCTGCCATGAATAATTATAAATGTTTTGGAGAAAACAGAAAAATGAAAGCTTTCTCAATAAGGACTAAAAAGGGGAAAAAAAAGGGTCACTGGTTAGGTGGTGCATTAAGATATTTCATTTTTTCTGGGTGACACTGTTTTCTGTGGAATCCAAATTTTCTTGATCAGTATGAGGATTTCATATGTAATTACATGATGTCATGCTGCTTCTCTTGGAAAAAAAGAAAAAAGAGGTTTCTGTGAAATTTTAGCTATTACTTTCTGTTTCTGTATACTGCATCTAACATCTTCAGTTAGTCCCCAGACAGCCAAGGTAAACAGGGGAAGTAAATTTTCATGTGAGCTTCAGCAGAGGGAAGATAAAGATGCCATTTCCAGGTGGAAAAGTGCCTGTTCTAAAGGCCAGAATTAAAGAATTCTTTACTAATGAGACCCTTCCCTTCCTTTCCAGTTCCCCTATTGTGCCAGTCTTTGCTAGATCATTCCACATCCTAAGCTAAGTATTGGTCATTATGGGGCTAAAATAGGGAACTGGCACAATTCTTGAGAGTTTGGGCTTCAGAAAAAGAGACTTTAGGTGTTGGATCACTGGTTTTTATCCCAAAAAGTTGCTTGCCAGTATCTTTCAAGGTAGGTGATACATTTTTGTTGTCTGCATCTCTGGGAACTTAGCACAGTTACAAGTTCATTAATTCCTGACACCTTCAGATAAGTGCACAAAAACTTGTTCTTTGAAGAACTCTAACAATTGAAAACCCCCTCTATTCAAAGTAATGACAACTGAAAATCTGAAATAGTTCCAACTGAGTATTGAAAGGTAGCATTAAACACCAAATACAGCACTGCTGAGCCTGTAAGGATGGTGTTGGGAAGCTGTTTTTAAAGCTGGAATATGTAGTAAAAAATATCACTTCTGAGGCCTGTGTTAAAGGGAAATTGATAAATGTTCTGATCTGCTCCTAGTAATGTGAGGGGGAGTATGGATATTGAAGTGAATAATTGTGATGTGCTAAACTTATGCTAATTTGTTAATGTCCAATGTGCCTGATTAGAGCATCAGTAGGGTTTCTGTGAAAAGGAAACGAAGAGAAGGAAAAAACCCCACTTCTGAATAATGAAGCTTGTTGAAACCACACAAATATTCACTCATCAGCCATCAGTCATTTGTGCTTGCAGCTAATAAATACTAAAGCATGAAAGTTTCTCTCCCCTCCTAAACTCCATTTCTTCTTGTATCTGGGTTCAACCTTTTTCCCTGAATCATGATTCCTTATTTACAGGTGTCATAATTTTATTTTCTGCCTTTGTTTAGCGAGGCACTAAAATGATCTGTAAATGTGATCTCAAAATATTTGTGTAAAAGGGTGTCTGAAATCCTCATATCTTTGGGCATGGAGGAGTTTCTCAGAGCAACTTAAGTGCCACACTTGAAATTCCCTGTGTGCCTGTAATGCAAAAAGCAGGAGAGAGAACACTTGATGGACTCAGAGGTGGACATACAAGGAAATGTTTTCCTAAGAATCCGAATTTTTGTGTTCCTCTGTGCTGAAATACTTTGTCTCCAACTAATCTGCCAAAGCAGAAGATCTCTCAACATGACTTTTCCCTCTTTATATTGAGCATGTCTGTAGTAGAAGATGGTTCTTTGTGAGGAAGTAGCTAAAATCTTTAATATGCTAAAGATCTTTACAGAAAGGTGGTTATGCATGTACCAAGGCCATGTATGAATAAACCATCTAACTTTATACTAATACTAAACTCTGTTTAACTGATATATCACATTTAGGGCACTTAGGGTCTTTCATTCTACATTTTTTGCAATTGGTTTGGCTTTAGGTTTTGTTTTTGAGTTTGTAATGAGAGTCGATCTATTAATATTTTGGGAAAAAATGGAACATATTGAGAGAATGCTGAAAGGCTGCAGTGTAAATAAAATTTAAACATTTTTAACAGCAAAAATAAAAACTAAAAGATAAAGTAGTGTGAGAAAACATAAAGCACAAGTCTAGGGCTTTTGGCATTAATTTCCACAGGCCAGCCTGTTAGTTGACATGTGAGAGTTTATATCAGTGAAGAACAGCTCTAGAATTTTATTACTTCTATAATAATCTGAATTGTAATTTTCTGCTGAGATTCAGTTAAATTTTCAGCATTTAATGGCCCTTTTAATTAAATCACAATATATGAAAATGTTTGCCCACCTAGGCATCTCTCCTTATAGGAATCTTTATTCTCTTCTTTCTTAGAATGTTCTAACATCTAAAGAAAGAAAAAAACTGAAAGCCAGGTAAAATTATCTGAAATAATTTTGTGCATTAGGGCTTTTAGGAAATTAAATATATATATATATATAAAATACATATTTAAAGCATAAATCTGACTTTTTTATTTCTCTTGTGCTGTAGGAACAGAAAAAAATCTGAAACCTGTCAAAACTCAGATGTGAAAACCGAAGTCAGTAGCAGGCATCATGAAACTATTTTTTGTTCTTTTCTTGTTACACAAAATTTATAGAACAAACAATGCCATTGAGATGACAGCTATCCAGAGATATTCTAGTGAGGTAGTGTAGGGATGCATATTGATTTCAGGGTGAATAAAGGAATCCTGTTTATTACTCCAATCCCTAATTTTCCTAATAAAAACACTGTTTCCTACAAAAATCCACTGATTTTTTTTTCCTGGTGTCCTTCAAAGTGATGGTACAGCAGGGTTTCTATGAATGCATGAAAGAAATTATTTCTCATGGAGGGAAATATTTTTGACACAAAAATACCAATTTCTGATGAAGCAGCTACTTTAATAGTAGGTTTTCATTAAATAGTGAAAACAGATCTTGAACCTGTAATTCAACTAAATGTGCTCTAACTTCTATATCTTGGATTCAGATATTTGTTCTGTTTAAATATATTAAAGGTGTCAAGGATATATTTTGTGGGCATGTGAATGTTCTGAAAATTCCGCTTGAAATCATTCTCATAATAAATGTAATTCCTACTGGTTAATTCTGACATAACAATTGAGAGAAAATGGTGAAGGATTTTTATGGTTCTTGCAGTTAGATCACAAATCATGCCCATATTCTTAATAAAATACTATTTCCCCCCAAGATATAAAATTGCTTTTTCTATGATTGCACTGCTGCACACAAAGTTCTATGCCTGAGACTGCTGAACATTCATGGTGAATCACACAAACACAATAGGGAAAAGAGAACAGAAGTGACATTTTTCCAGGGAGTTGTTTTCAGACCTGTGAAGTAATTCTGAGAGCAGTTATTTCAGCTGTGAGCTGAGGAGAACATTCTGCTGAAGCCTAAAAGGAACGAGGTTGTATCCAATGAATAAGTATTTTTTATCAGCCTATTTGCTGATAGAATGTAAATATAATTTGTCTTTTTCTTAGATTATTACCAAAGGCTGCCCACACATTGGCCATTGCCCTCCCACTATTGTTTTCCATGGGTTCATAATTATTTTTCTTTCAAAAGATGCTACACTTCATCTTTTGCTCAAGTGTTGTGTACAGATTGAATTGCAGGGAGGAATCATTTATTCCACATATGTTGTGGTAATGTGACATTTTCTTTAAAATAGAAAAGTTTTGCACTTTATAAGTCATTAACATTGTCCACAGAATAAAGTCTGTAAGAACCAGAAATGCCAGAGAGAGAAAGCTGTAGTCTTCCCATGCAATATAAATGTAAATTTTTTTCCTGAAGTGTTATGAATATAGGTTCATATACCTTTCAACACCTTCTCTTTAAGGTCAACACCAAATAACTGTCATGTAATAAATAACAGAAGGTCACTAATCTTAATTTAAACACTTGAGGGTAACGAGCACAGTATTAGTTATTGAGCTAGAAGAAACTCTTAGTGCTAATTGAGGAGTCTGGCCGGTGAGGAAAGGTTATTGTGGTTAATAGAACCCCAGGCAGAGTTTTCTAATTGTGAAAGCATCTTGCCACTGACAGAAACTACCTTTTAAAGACCCTCATGGCTGCTTGTGGATATTCTCCTGAATGTTTCCTCAGTTGAGCAATGCCAAACTTCGATTTTAAACACTCTGACTTAAGGAGCAAGGAAGAAACTTCCCTGACCGAAAATTATTCCGAGTTCTACCTATGTAATCACGCCTGCCAGGACTCTTGGATTTGTTTCCCAAGCATTCTCTCTTTGCTTGTGTTGAAATAATCTCTTCTCCTTGTTCATCAATATTCCCAGCCCCTCTCCTCACTGCTTCAGTGTGGTGTGTGCATGCTGCCCTAACAGGGACTGGGCTCTGTTACCTTATTCATGCCCAGCAGTGCTTCAAAATAAAACTGAATTGAGGTATTCAACACTTGCAAGGTCTTACCCCGAAGCTAAGCAATGGAGGCTGACTGGCATAGAAGCTTAAAACATTTTTTGGGAATCCCTTGAAGTCTGCCCAGGTATTTTTAGGGGTGTGTAAAATCCTTTTAAAGCAGGAAAAGCCATTTTCCTGGCACAGGGTTGGAACTTCTGGATGGACACTAAAATGGCATCGTTGAAACTCTTGATTCCATGGCAGAGGTCTGCATGGATAACACTCTCAGGGTGGAGTGTATAAATACAATCACAAATGCATAAACCCAGATAGAGGCCAAAATCCACTAGAGGAAAGGATGCAGGGGTCAGATAGAGAGACAAGGAAAAGAGGGAAGCTATGCCAAAAAAAAATTAACCAAGAAACAGTGGTGTCCTTCCCAATCAGTGATATTTAGCAGCAGAAGAATGAATGAGAAGTTTCTGCAGCATTAATTGTGCCTTTTCCTCTCAAGGGAGCTCCTCGTTCAAGGACTGACCCCTTGTCTGGCATTGTGTGAAGCGTGATTTTCTTAATTAAATACCAGCTTTCTGAATGTGCTGGGCTCTTCAAATTAGCCTATTAGCAGTTTAACACAACTAGATGAATTAAAACCAGAATTCCTGCTTAAATTAAGACAGCATTTGATCCTCCTTCATAACCTTTTTTTTTTTTTTTTAATACCCATTTCCCAGCTGTTTTAAAATGATGTATTGATATTGCAAAGGCTGCCTTGGCTTCTGTGGCCAAATTCTGCCATTCTAACTCATGGTGAGTAATCTTTCCCTGCCTGAACTAAATCCCTCCATCTAAAGTGAGCTGTTCATCTTGAGCCAAGCGTTGCTCTGTGGAGCTGAAGTGGCAGAATGGAATCCTTGCTGGAATTTTGCTGTACAAATATTCACAACATGGAGTTCTGGTGGGTGAGGTTGTTCTTTCTTACATTTTTGTTTAACAAGACTTCCTGCAGAAATCATTACCTAAAGGGCCCCCTAGCAGCCAGCACTCATTATTAGTGCAAATAGTCTCCAAAATAGAATTTAGGTATTAGGAAACCTAATGTTGAAAAAAGCAAGGGGGTTTTTGTTCTGTTTTTGTCTTAAATCTCCCACTCAGAATAAAACCCTACATAACCCTTCAGGTGAGGTAGGTTAATGTTGCTCTGTCACTCTGCTACCTGAATTGTTTGGAGGTGTAGGCAGGATGTGGGGAGCTGTGGGTGGCTGCATGTGATGGAACTCAAGGAAATATTCTTTGAGGAGGCTTTGAATATGCAGTAAGCAGCACTTAAAAACTGACAGATTTTGCACAGCCATACTTGGCAGCTTGAGTGTGATAAATAAGCTGGCTATGATTGGAAATGAGGCTTTTTTTTTTTCCCCTGACTGAATTTGTCAATACAGACCCTGCCATTTTATCCTTGCCTGTTGAAAGTGCACTTTTAAAATGGGCAATTTAAAAAAATTAAAGTCTTCTAAAATCCTGCAGTTGGTTGCATGGGAATTGGTGAGAACAGCTTGCAGCTGGTAACTAAGCCTAGAAGTAAACCATGAGTAATGAGGGGTGGTTATGAGACAAGGAACATCCTTGTGCCTTTCCTCAGTGCCCTCTGAGGCAGCACAAGCCCTGCAAACCATTCCAGGCTACATCTGGCTGTATTTGGGTGAGTGCAGTTACAAAAACAAGCCCAGTTTTTGGTGTGCAAGGTAAAGCTGAGCCACAGCTCTTCACATTTTAACATCATGCACACATGTGCATTTGTCCCTCTGAACATGAAATGCTAAAATTGCCAATTACTCTGACATGTGGTCTCATCTTTAAAGAACTGGTAGCTCTAAGCCAGCTTATGAGGTCAAAACGATGTGTCAAAATGCAGTTCAAAGAGGTTTTTTATTTTTTTTTTTGTTTAGATACTCCCTAAAATTTTCTTTCAGTGTGTGATGAATGCTGAGACTCCCTGGCAGAGCTGCTAAAAAAGACCTGAGGAATTATGCACTGCAGTTTGCTGCATTTTTATTGCCTTAGTTGTATCTGAGATATCACTGTCTAAGGAGGGTCTTGCAGTGGCCATTTGTGAGAAGTGATGTTACAGAAAACTCTGGGTTTTTTTGTGGATTGCTGAAATCATATGAAAATCTTACTACATTTTATCTTCCATTTTATCCCTTTTCCAGAAGTTGTGACTGAACTAGGTTTAAATCCTCTCTCAAATAGGCCTGTTATCTTTTAGGAAGTTATATCACAGAAAAATAGGTTCTATAATCTTCTTTTTGTTTCATTCTGTGGGCTAACTCATTGCAAAAATATTTTCCCTGAAGTTCAAAACATTGAAAACACAGGGTCTGTTTCCCTCCACCTCCCTTTCCTCCATATGTAGACACATTTATATGACAAAAATTACAAATTTATTGTTTTTATAATAGGAGAACATTATGCTTCAGGGCTTTCCTCAATTTTTAGATGCTCTATAAACAAAAAATAGGGAACTGGTCAGCAGTAATGATCTTATAATCCAAGAAATAATGTGAAAGGAGTAACTGCTTCTACCTGGACTAATGTTCTCCCAGCAAATGCTGGTTTAAGCATAACTTGCACCATATTTACTACTCTTAGAATGGTTGGGAAGTGCCCCATTCTTAGATGATTTTGATTTTCTTTCTATTTTTTTTTCCTTTTAATTTTACAGGATGCAGCTGCAAGTCCTTGCCCTTCAGCTTGTGTTTGTTTGTTTTCTTCATCTTCTTATGTGGATTAGAAAAAGCACTGTAATACTCCAAAAATCAAGGCCAGAGGTACTTCTCACCACAGAATGGGTGCATAAGAAACTCAGACTCTGATCCTATTTATACTCTAGGCGTACTTCAGAAATTAGGATTCCAAATTTTGTCTGAAAACTGCTTCTCAGGCATTTTCAAATGGAAAAGCAGGAAGATTTTGGTTGAAAACATTTCTAATTCCATCAGCCCTCATAAAACAGCATCTTTGTATTAAATCGTCTATCCCTCTAATTAAATGTTACTTCATAATGAGCAAAGTTTCGTTATTATAGTGTGTAAATCTATATAATAGACATTAATAAGTCAGTGCCTTTAAGCTGGGCTCTGTAAAGTTGGATTTGATCCACAGAGTAGATTTTGTTGATGTCCTGTAGGTAAAGGCAGAAGGCTTTTTCCTATTCCCAGGTTTATACACGGATTTAATTTTTTTTTTTCCCAGAGAAGACTTTCCCAACACTGTCTGAAATGTTACCTCCTTTTTTAGGCCCCCTTTTTACTCCCTTTCAAGCCACCTGCAATTTGGTTTTCCTGCAGCATCCTCTACACACACTGTACCCTCCTTGAGGTGCAGCTGATCTCAGAGTGCCTGATTCAGTCGTGCTGACAGCACTTTACTGTAGAATATTTTTGTCATCAGCTGTAGAAACATCTCAAAGGAAAGTGCCACACCAAACCGCGACAGTGACAGGTGAGTAAAACACACAGACAAGTCTGAAATAACAAGAGCTTCCTATACAGCAAGCATTAAAATAATTTCTTTGGTCAGAAATGAATGGGAAATATCCATCCCCTATTGATGTATGATGCAGTTGTACAGTAAGAAAAAATGATCATTCAGTAGGAAAGACATCCGTAAAATAATTGGACAAATATGCTGATATGTGTTTCAAAAAGTCCCATAACCCCATGTAATTTACTAATCTAAAAAATAGCCAGTATAGCACTAGTTAAGGTAAATAAATAATGACATTAGTGTCATCTTTTTAAAAGTCATCTCTGAAGAAATTAATGAGATAAAAAGTTAGAATATATAATAATAATGAGAATTTTATTATTTTGTGAATATTCCATGAACAGAAATCAATAAAAGCTGATATAATACATAGAACAAGTATAGTAAATAGAAAATATGAATTATGCATTTATTTCAAGGGTTTTCTGATGCCTTGATTTGAATTTTAAGTATGCAGTGAGACTAATAAACATCAAAGGTTCTACATATCTAGAAATCTTTTTAGAAATGCTCCTGCTGTATTTTGAGGCAGGTGTGTTTTTCTTCTGTGAATCATCTCTGATACACCACCAGGAAAGCCTCACTAAGAGGTAAAATAATTTGCATGAGACAACAGAACAGGAAAGATCAAAGTGTAGAAGAAAATCTGTGTCTACTTTTTTTCCTTCTCCTTTTCTAAACACTTGATACATTTCTGCTTGTTCAAGACTGGCCACAAATTGGGAGCACTTTTAATATTATAATGAGCAGCTGTGAGAAAATGCTAAAAAGTCCTGGGAGCTGTCATTGAACCTTAGAGTTTTATTAAGAGTTTAGAATTCTGGTAAAATATAAAAACAAAACAACAATGTTGTAGTAGCTAAGATAAGCATTTCCCAGGAATGCTGACAGAGTCAGAAAATCACACACACAGAATAAAGAGGATAACAGGAATGTGCTGCAGGATAATCTAAATTCATGGCTGTTACCTGTTGCATTTGGTGTCAGCAATGGAAACCTGCAGCAGCTGAGTGATGCTTTGCTTTGCAATGCCTTGGGAAAGCATTTCTTTAATCATTCTCGTGGCAGAATGCATGAAGCAACAATGAATTACTGTGCTGTCTTCTTCTGGGTTTAGTGAAACTAAGGCAGAAAATTAATATACAGAAACAAAGCCTTACATTGGTTACACTTTAAAAAAAAAAAGTTAAAAACTACATAAAATACTCCAAAGAATGGTATCTAGGTGCTCAAAGTGTAGATATCTCAAAAAAAAAAAATCAGATGTTATTTACATTTTTTATCTATGAGTATTTTAAGGTAATTCTAAGAAGTCCAATTTCTAAATCTGAAGTGTTCAGGACTAACCATCAATCCCACCAATTTTATTACTGAATCATCTTGCTGGATCATTCCATCTGTGGCAGCTACTTGTGTGTATCTCTGGGAAGATTAGGGATTTTGTACTTAATCCCATTTTATTCTCCTAATTTTTTAAATATATATTTTTAAAATAAATTTTACCCACGTTTTTTATCCAGGCACACAGGGATGATCATCTGTTTGTACTGGAACAATCAAAAAAACTCAGGAAGTTTGCAGGTAAGTGGCTGATTTTTTTTCCTCACTTGCAATTCCTGTGCAAATATGGAAAATAGCTTTCATAGAATTATCTTCTTTTTTTAACGATGTGGATTTCAAAAGCTGAAAAACGAAGACCAAACCCAATGACTAAGCCCATATATTGCAGCAATCAGAACCCACTGTTACTCAGCCATTCTGTTCATCAAATCTCTTGTTATTAACACAGGTAAATACATTCAGTACACCTGGCTTCGTTTCCCTCCCTTTCCTTCTAAAAATTTCCTTTATTTTTATGGCTACCACCTGTTTTTTCCTCCTTCTCTTTCCCTTTTTTGGGAACATGGTTATGTTCTTTTTACCTGCTTTATAATTCTTTGTCTGATTCTCTCAGAACCTTTTTTTTTACCCTGTCCCTTTAGCAGATGTTTCTCTCCTATGCCCAAATTCTGGTTGCTTCTCCTTTCCATTTTTCATTTGTTTCCTCTCTCTCCTGCTGGCAGACAGATGGGGGATTGCTGCTTGGCACTGAAAATGTTATGGAGAGGGTTAGTTCCCATCCCACTATGAGAACAGGCTGTTCCTGTGATATTTCTTTGCAAATAGAAGGAGAATGCTCTGGAGTACCAAATGCCACCTTCCTGGGACTGCTCTATTTTCATGACATTCTGAAAAGTCCTCTAAGAACTTTATGGAAAAATTTGATGTAGGGCTGACAGCCTGGATTTGAGCCCTTTTTGTTTCCCACAATTGCAATTTCCACAATTGTTACTGTCATGTACTTGATCTATTCAGGTGGGGTTTTTTTTGTGTTTTTGTGGGGTTTTTTTTTGTTGGTTTTTTTGTTTTGTTTTGTTNTTTTTTTTGTTGTTTTTTTGTGTGTTTTTGGGGGGGGGGGGGGGGTGTGATGCATTGAAAGACAAATGTGGAAGAAGAGCTGGCTTGTGCTCTTCCAGTATCAGCCTGGAGTTCTCAAAACACAGAATGTTCTTTCTCTCAAGAAATAATGCATTCTGTATGCGCTGAGCTGGAGCTCTGTCTAAGCATATATCAGAGGCTTGTCTCACATGCTGTTTTTATCTGAGCAGCCTGGCACGGCAGCCACACCATTAACATGCAGCATTCCACCCAGACACATCCTGTGGAAAACTTCTGACACTTTTTAAATGGTAGGTAAAACAAATAGTGGATTTTTTTTTTTTTTTGTGTGTGTGTGTGTGTGTTATAATTCATATGAGCTTGGTTTGAAAACGAAAATAAAACTGTTCCCAAAGACTTGTTACAATTATTATCTGCATCCACATTAATAACAATTAATGCATCTACAATTAATAACACGTCCACAAACAGCATCACATTGGTTTTCATATGCAGCTTTAATCTTCTGACTGAGAATGAAGCACTGTCTTCATCTGACCTCTAAGAAGTTGAAGTTCAATATATTAAAAACCTTACTGTTCCAACAGAGTAAAATAGCCAAGGGTCACCTTTTTATTTGTATTTCCTTTACTCATTCAGTGGTACTTTGCTGTCTGAACCTCATGTTGTGCTCACCACTCTTACTCAGCTGAGTAAGAGCAAAAAAAGCCTCCTTTGTAGAGCAGGAAACTGAGCTTCTCTTCACTGCTCCAAAAAACCACAGAAGTAGAATTTTAGATTTCCAGCATGCAGAGCCATTTACACAACTATCATAACTCCAGCCCAATTTGCTTCATAATCCAGAATGACTTCACAGAATCACAGAATAATTTAGGTTGGAGAAGTATTTCGAGGTCAGTTGAAATAATAATTGAAATAATAATGGTGAATCCAAGCATTAACCCAGCACAGCCATGCCCTCCACCCACCAGTCCTGTCCCTGAGTGCCACATGCACTGCCACCAGGCAGGGTGACCCAGTCAGGTGAAGATAACCAGCAGAGAAGCTGTGACACGAGATGAAACTTTCCTTTCACCCGTGGATCAGCTCAAGCCCTCAGCCCAGCTTAATGATGCATTTAGAAATCAATAGAAGTTGAATAGAATTTAATCTGGGGAAGGCCTGTGGAGACCAGAACTGTCTTTGCTCTCCCCTTTGTTAAGCACTTGGTAGTTTTGAGCATAGTCTTAGAAAAGACAGTTTAAGGGTTTGTACTCATCAGCCATCCTACAGCAAAGAATGGATTATGCCACTATCTCTGTAAGAAACAGGACATCATTTATATGATTTATACTAATTATTAAATGGTCCCTTGTTATGTGCTCTTCGATATGGTGTTCCAGTGACACCCATAAAACCAAAAGTATTCCTTTTGCTTCAAATTGCTATTCAGTATTAGAAATTCTCCCTATTCTTTTCTGAAGGCACACCAACAAAAGCATTTCTACAATCCCAGCCACAGTGCAAGTTTCCTGGAGTCACTCCAAACCCCTCAGAAGTGTATTATCCTAAACAATTCAGCTTGCATTTCTGAAGTTTTGATAATTAACTGTTACTGAAGTATCAAAGGAAAAGAATCCCATGGCAATTCTGATAGCAGTTCTGTCTTACATTAAGAGCAGAATAAAAGCTTCCTTTTTTTCCCCCAACTAACTGTGCTCCCACTTGACAAATCATTAGATGTAATAGATCAGCTTCCTCTATTTGCTGCAGTATTCCTGAAAAGTGGAAACTGTATCTTATTCTTCTGCAGGGATGTTCAAGCAAAAATTGATACATAAGTTTGAAATGGCAATTAGGAATAAAAAAAAAAATAAAAAGAACATACATAAAAAGGTTTCTGGAAGTTATTTACTGTTTCTTGAGAAAATGCTACATGGAATGATGCAATTCAAAGAGAATAATACCTTTAAAAGAAGTAAGAGGAAGGTTTTTAGTTTTTTTTTCATTAACCCAGACTAATTTTTAAAAAATCACTTTAGTGCCCAGGTGTCAAAGTCACAAAATCTCCTGAGATCTGAGACCCTCAGATGAATTTGCCTCATACGTTTCTTAAATTTCCTCAATTTTCAGATATAAAATTAGAAGTTATTTATTACCCATGAGCTAGTTGATTACTAGAAGAAGCATCTAAATTTTCTTATGGATAATAGGAATATTCTTTATTCCTAAAAAAAAAAAAAATTAAAAAATAAAATGGGAGTAGTCTCTTTGTCTTGCTATAACAGGAAATTTTGATATGGAACAGCCCAAATCCTGAATTTCCCTAGAAATGTTTCTATTAGTTAAGAATTGAAGAAAACACAGAAATGGGACCTACTCTTACAAACTCACTCTTACCAGATGTGTATGATGGAGGACCAATGTCCCCAACTTTATAGGAATAAATCCCCTCACCAAGATGGATCCTCCAATAAAACCTTCCTAGGAAAATCAATAAAACTGGACATCACTGGCAGTAGAAAGCACCAGAGGGGGAAACTTGCTTGCAGTAGGAATTCTCTCCCTTCATTCCAAGTTTCCTGCCATTGCAGATCACAATCAGCTCTTCACTCCTCCTCCTCCTCCGCAGATATCATAACCTGAGGTGGACATGGGATAATCAGGATAACTGCTGGAACAAGATAATTAACTGAGATTGCTGGCACATGGGCTCATACTGCCAAAATAAATTAAAAAAAAAACCCAAACCAGGTGACTTCTATTTGAAGTGTTTTGGCTTCTCAGGGGGATTTGATCTCTTTGATGAATCTGAGCTTTTCTTTGAGCAAGCTGCAGAAAGAGCTCTGAGTTTGAGTGTGAAGGTGTCTATAAGCAGTTGTTTTAAATGAAGAATTATCAGAAACACAAAAAAAGGGAAGTTAGAAGTGAATATGAGGGCACAAAAAGAAAGACAAATTTTCGTGTGGCCTGGTAAGTATTCAAAAACCATGGATTGGGTTTTTTTCTGTGATCTTCTGAAGTGCAAGTTCAGTGTTCAGCTCAGAGAATTGAAAATAATATCCTTCTAAATGTGAACCAAGGGGACCTAGGCCTCTCTGCATGGTGCTGAGAAAGGAAGATGTGACTTTTCCTTATGATTTAAGAGTAATCATAGTAATGCCAGAAAGATTCCAAAAGATCTGTTTGTATGTGTGATATCTAGAAAAACTAAATATGCTGATGCTTGGGACTGTAAACGTGTGTGTTACAAATAATTTAAATTATACTTTAAAATGTTGTTAAATTATGTTTGTGTAGGATTGGGCTAGACAAGGGCTGAATGTTGATAACCAACTTGGCAACAAGATTACTACTCTATTCTCTTATTTTTCAAATATCTTCCCATCATAATACTGCAAAGGTAGTTTTGTTAAAATCTTGATAGAAAAAGGCTTAAATGTTTGAGCAGATATTTGGGTTTTTTTGGGGGGGATGATGGGAGGTTGTCTTCTTTCTTCAGACAGAGGGTGACAAGTAAAGGAATGCATAAAACAAAAAGCAGGGAGAGGAAATTGCAGCCTCTGATTCTCTGTTTCCTTTTGGTTTTGAAAAGATCACAAAAGCAGTGAATGGACCACTCAAAATTCCTTTTCTCTTTCAGCTCTGGGCTGCTTGGAGAGCTTTTACTTTCTTCTAACCCCTTTGTGGCATCCAACACTTGCAGCAGTGCCAGTCTGTGCAAATTCCACTTTTTAGGTTGGCAAATTGCACCCAACAAAGTGTTAGGGTGCATCTGAGGAGAGAAACAGAAAAGCATAAATTAATAGGAAAAGTGAGTGCACCCTGACACCCTGGGAAAAGGAACGGAAAATTAATCCATATTTTGATGTTTTTTACACTTTTCATGGTTTTTTCCACTAATGTAAAAACAGAAATAGTGACGCTATTTCTTTTTGTTTTTCCAGCCCGTGGATTTGGAAGTGAAGTGATGAAATGTGGTGAGTAGGTTGAGGTGGAGCAGCACTGTAATATGCAAATTATTGCCTTGGTTATATCATCTTGCCTTTCCTTCAGTCACTTGTGGCAAAATAAGATTTCTTCTAAGGCTGACTTTATTTTCATGGAGAAAGGAGTTAACTCTGTGGGTGGTAAGGGTTGAAGGGCAATTTACACCTCACTGGGCAGTCTGTGTCAGTTAACTTGTGTTCTGTATGCAGCACCTTTCTAAAATTTGTGGGACTTTTTATGTTATCTATTCCTGCTCTGTATTAATTTTTTTTTAATAGGATTGAAAAAAAAAACCCCACAAAATTTTATGTCTCCTAACTTATCCCAAATCATTCTTGGTCTCTTTAAATGGTTTAAGCATATGAAATGTTCTCAGTTCACATTTCAGTGAGATTCTGTGGGGTGACAGGAAGGAAAACTTATTCATCACTGTGCTTGATTTCTGTTATTTGCTGGGGTGTCTTATATTAAATGTAAACCAGAATCTTATCCAATAATGATCTGAATATGTTCTGGGAGTTCTAAGTTTTTTTCAAGTGTTCTCTTCCAAATATTTTAAGTTCTTGTCAGCAGCTACGGCCTCTCTTGTATGGTGGGTAACTCTGAAATCAGCTGGCTTGCTTAAAAAACTCCAAATGTTTTCCATTTATCAATACAGTCATCATATCTGGTATTTCCAGGGTTCCTGTCAGGAAGATTGGCAGAGAATTGACAAGAAACTCTGGTGAGTTGAGGGGAGGCCCCTGTGGATGTGTCTGGGGTTTATTTTCACCCCTCTTGTTGGTGTACTCTGTGAGCAGGTGTGAGCTTTTGGAAGGTCTGGGTGCCAAAGAATGGCACGGAATGGCTGTGCTGGGCTCTCTCTGCAGACCTGGGAAAGGCACAATGGGAATGTGTGACAGTGACAGGATGGATTGGGAGGAAATTATTGTCGTAGTCTCTGTCTCTGATATCAGAGTTTTCAAGTCAGGAGGATGGTTTTGTTCTGCTTTTTTCCTCTCCCTACCCCCCTCCCCCCCTTTTTTTTTCTTTCTTTTTTTTTTTTTCTTTTTTTCCATGGTTTTCAGGTTATGTGTGAGACAGGTGCTCAGCCCCCAGCCACCATCCTCCTGTGGCTTTCATGGCTGCAGTGTGATTGAATATGAGCAATGCTTTTTCTCCTCGAGACAGCCTGACAAACACTCTTTGTGTGAACGGTGCACTCGGCTGCCCTGGTAAACAGAGTTGTCTTTTTATCCACGTGTCAGGAGAAGTGATGACTTCCTCACAGTGCACCTGAATGGTACCATATCTCATTCCTCCAGGGAAGCAGAGGCTGTAGATGTCATCTGATATTTCTTTCAGCTGATTGAGAAATATTTGCCATCAGGCTAAGGCCAAATGCTTCCTTGTTGTGGAAAAGCTGCAGATAACAGCTCTTATTCAAACAACTTTTATAACATTCACGTGGTGGGGCTCTCAGGAAGTGTTCCCACCTGAAGTGAGGCAGTTTCAGCCCCACAGCTGTGCAGCAGGACAGAGAGAATTGCAGGAGCTCAAGCTCCCTCGCCACAGCCTTCCCAGCCTGAGCTTTGCTGGATGGCAGGGAGGTGATAGTTTTTACAAACTGGGAGGAAGAGCAGATTTTCATTACAGTCTTGGTGGTGAGTGCCAGGAGTTTTGGAGATTTGTGGCTGTCATTTTTAAATACTTTTTTTGTCCAAACCAAAGGTGAAGTCTCTTGTATTCAGAGTGCTCTTTTCAATGAAAGGGAAAGATTCCAGTGTTATTGTTAAGGTATGAGCATATTGCTACGAACAGAAGTCTAGCAAGGCACACAATTGAGATGACAAGCACAGCAAAATCAGGGGTGTTGGAAGGGCTTGGACAGTTCTCATTAGCAGAGATGTCTGAGGGAAATGCCTCCTTTGCCTCCTCTTGGCAGTGAGTCAGGACAGCAGTGTAAGCAATGTTACCTTGGGCACTGAGCCAAGTCACTTTGTGGCAGCATTTTAATGCAAAACACGTTAAAGATTTGACATAAATTAGAGAATATCAGTATACCTCCTATTTTAAACGTCATGTTCTTGACTTAAAACTGTTAAAACCAACTGGGAGGGTGACCTGTGGAAACTTCTTAAACTAGGCAGTCTTACCATCCAAAGTGTGCTGGACGGTGATATTTGTCTTTAAATGGGAGCTCTGATTTCAAAGTGTGGCTTTTTCCTGTGAAATCATCTTAAACTCTTGCTGGCTTAAGAAGAAATCATCTTAACCACTTGCTGGTTCTGACTTTGTGCAATAATACGGTTAAAAGCTACAATTACCAGAGAGTGTCACGGAATGAAAGGGAGCAGACTGTGGGAGGGAGCACTAAATCTACTCATCATTTCAGGACAGCCTTCAGAGGTTTCTTTTGTTTCCCTCAGTCATTACCCTGAACTGGTAAGCAAATAATGCAGCTTAATGAAATGACTGAAGACACCTCCTAGTGTATTCATGCTACAAATTGCTATAAATAGAACAGTTTTATGCCATAATGCCACCACCTCTCAAATACAGTTCTTGTCCATCTGAACTCAGAGCTGTGGAAATGCATGGTCAGTTATTGTGAGCATTCTGGAACACAGCTGTGGTGATTCAGGGATGGCTCTTTCCCTGCCTAGGAGTGTGGAGAAATGCATTTCACCTCAGCATGACTTTCATTTTCAGAGAGCTCTTTTGGAAGGGAAGGCATGAACACCATGCAACTGATGTGGTTGCTAAACTCCATTAAGATGTCACTGATTTTTCACAGAAATTGGGTGCTGTACTTTTTTCCCACCCCTAACATTCTGATTGCACTCCCTGCTTATGTAACGTGCATATGTCTTGCTATGCATAAATTTTTTCCCATTGGCTGATACCTGACAGGCTTCATAAACTTGTACATATTTTAGAGCTTTCTCTTTGAGGCAATTTAGTTTGCAGTGCAAATGCCTGGCTTATTTTCAGTTGTTTGGATCTCGGGTTTAAACTTGGGTGTGGTATTAAAATATAAATCTGTTGGGTAGACCCTTGCAAATTCTGTTTTATGCTGGGAATATGTGAATGTGAAGGACAAAATATTGAACTTGAGCTACTTCCCCTCTCTCTTTTCCCTCCCTGTACACCATACACTTGCATGCCAGAGTTTTTTTGTCCACTTTCTTGCAGGAGGAATAGAATGTGCATAATTCTGCCACCAACCTGAGTTTTCAACAGGACTGTCAGCTCTTGCCTTTTAAAATCAAGGGTCAGAGCATGAAATCTGCATCTTTTCAGGAAAACACAATGCCAGTTAATCTAAAGAGAAAGAAAAAGATTAGCCATTTAAATTTCTGCTTGCTTTTTTGTTGACCACAATTGGCTTTGACAGAGCAAGATTTGCTCAAGATGGATTCTGCATTGCAGTGAGCTTCCTGATAACTTTGAATTTTAAACTTTCTTTCCTTTTTTTCCTCAGTTTTAGCAGGCAGGATGTCTTCTGTGAAATGTAACTATGGCTTAGGGTAACCTTTCTGCTTTGAGTGAGGCACAGACAAGGTTCTAAACTGCTGGCACCCATATATCACTATTTTTTTGTGCTGTGACAGCAAGAAAATGGCTGAAGATATCCCAGTGATTTGTGCTGCACTTTTCAGCCTGGTTTTGGTAATGCACACAAAGCTGGCAATGCTTTTCATAGACTTCCTCAGGTTTGCAGTGTCTGTGAGCAGAACCCACCCTGATATCTGGTGTCTGACTGAGCTCTGCACAACAGATTCTTGCTGGGATAAATAAGCAGGGGCCCCAGGCTGAGCTTTTCTTCACAGCTCCTTGGAACCTGAGCATGCTGCTTGGGTCTAGATACCCCTACATCACAAACTGTGTTTCACAAGACATTTGGCCAAACTCTCGGTGGTGATGGTGCTGCTGTGCTGTTATTTTGTGGGGTTGGTGCAGGCCTGATGGGAATATCTGCTTTTGCCACATTTTCCAGCCGTACTGTGGAATATGAAAGTGCAGAACCCCACTAATGGAAAGGCTGTAGTGTCATTGTTGGACATCTTCATAGATTTCTCACCTTCACTGTAGCTCTCATCTGATTTAAAAGCTAGTTTTGATAGATCAACGTCTCTGGCAGAGAATAAATGCCTTTTTTTTTTTTTTTTTACCAGTCAGGTGTGGTAATGTCAAATGAATCTCCTTCTCTGACGAAAAACTAAAAAATACGTTAAATAGCAGTTCAGCTCCTCAGAGGAGCATTTGGTTCCAAAGCTAGCATCAGCTTGTCCTTGCAGCCTTCGGTACTTAGAGATGCCACTGTAAATTTGCCCATTCAGTGAGAGCACCCATTGTAACAGCATTTTCTACAAAGACAGACTCGAACAAATGCAACAGAAACTTTGCATTTGTGTCTTCATGATTTAATGCCTTTTTAGCAGCTATTTTTTTTTAGTCAATTACTTGTTTCCTTCTTTTTATGCCCAAGTACTCTTTTGTTGTTTTTCTGCTGTGGAATCTTTTATACTGGAAGTCTATTATTTTTTTTTTCCTTGTTCTGTGAAAATGTGTCCCAATTTAACTTCTTAAGAGCTTATTTTAGTGGCTTTGTTTCATTCCCTGCTGTGAGGAAGTGCTGTAATAAGAGATTATTTTTCTGAGGATGGTGGTGCTTTTTGCTTGAAACTGCAAGGCTGACAAAGATGCTTGATATCAAATGTCCCTGACAACTCCAGGTGACGATGGGAGGGGCTGTGGTACAGAACTTATGGTGGCTCCTGAAACCTCTTCAAGCCTCGTGATCAGGTTGTGATTGACAATAAAACAATAGAGGCCCGAATAAGCTAAGCTTCTCCTGTGGAATCATGAGAAATAGTTTCAAGTGTGGAGGCTTAGAAGATTGTTTGGGGTTGTGTTTGGTTTACAGTGATCCTAAAAGGAAGGTGACCTCTTGGGTATGCCCAGGGAGAGCTGGGATCAGGCTAGAGGCTCTGTAGGAACTTTATTTTTGAAGCCTGTTCTTTCACTTTTTCCATGGCCCCAGCACTTTTACATATTTATTGCCAGGTACAAAGAGGTATTTCTGGAGCTCTTCTTTAAAAACAAAAGAAAGCCCTTTGCAGTATGCAGGAACAAGCCCAAATCGCCAAAGCTGGAATGCCAGCCACGCTGCTTAATGCCAGCCACTGATCTCCTACAGCACCTTGTGTAAACCCTTTTTTTATTTCAAGGAAGGGGCTTGACTATCCAATCTTCTTCGATCCATATATCATTCTACCTAACCAAACAATTTTTTCCAAAACTCTGGTGATAATAGGTGTGTTTTTCCTTACTGCCTGCCTTCCCTCTTTGTTGCCAGTCTTGGCATACAATAACATAAAAATAACCAGGATTGTGCCAGAACTTGGCCCTTGAGAGGACTTCTTGGGGGTTTTTTGTGTGCTATTATTTCATCTTCCCCTTCCCTTCCTTTTGTGGATGTCATAATCTACATTCTGCATTAAGGGAGTAAAACACAGAAACATGACAAAAAAATCTCATTATTCATTTTGCAGTGGGTGCATAACAGTCTGGGGACTATTTAATCTTTTTTTCCCCCTCATAATTTGCCTTTTTGTTATAAATATGAAATATTTATATATATATACTGAACATAATGGCTCTTTCCCCCAATATTCTAAACATTATTAAGGCAAGGAAGGTGTTGAGTGATGCCTGCCTTGCTTACTCTTACTGACTCACAGGTATTTAGCAGACATTTGTAAGCATATATAGATATTTTGCTAATATTTCTTGGTTTAAAATATTATAGGAAAGGAAATAGCCTAAAAAAAGTACAAAACCCTGATTTTTCTCTGAAATGTCAGTGTGCCAGGTAATTCTTCATGATCAAATACAGTAAGAACAGAGAGCCTGAAGTATTTTAATCTGAGTAGAATTCATTTGTTATGTAAATTAAGTGGAAAATTTGTACAGATGTGAGGGAATAGGGAGTTTCACATTCTAAATCCAACTTTTAATGTCCTTGCATGAGTTCATATTTTATTGAAAATTTTAGTAATTTTCTCTTAAACTTAATAACTGGTAGGAAGGAGAATTTCATAATGTAATGACTAAAGGTTTTGCACTGTAAAACTACATATATAGAATTTGTATATATAGATAATCTTATTATTTGCCTGTTCCTTTGAGTTGTTAATTATTTGAATTAATCAAAGCTCTGCAAGACTTTAGTGTCTAAATTCCCTCATAATTTCCAGCTAGGTTTTTATATAGTGAGCTCCATCTCCTTCTATTTGTTTAAAATAAACTGTTCAATCACAGCTCCCAAGTCAGGAAATCTTTGTAAGCCTTGTAAACTTGACTGTCAAAGCATAGCAATTTTCAGGAATTTGCTTAAATGTGAGTCCCCCCAGTGATCTCTCTATTTCTGACTCTGCATTCTGCAGGCTATGTAAAATATACTCTATTTAAAATATAGAATAGACAGGATTTATAATAACATCACCTGACCTCCTCCTGTCCCCCTAGGGCTGAAAAGTCTGAGGTAATCAGTAAATGTTTGTTACTAAAGCAATGACAACCTATAAATAGAACTAAAGTAGAAGCTGTGTCTTCTAGAACTTACCAATGGTTATTTCAACTGGTTTAGTTGTTCAATTAGTCCACAAATAGATTAACCACAGCAGATTAATCAGTGTTTCAGGCTCACTATCACCTCTCCTTTCCTTATGTTTTTCTCTTCTGTCTCTCTTGCTTTTAATTTTTATAAAATTACGGAAAGTATTTATCTATGTTTGAATACAGATGCTAAACCTCTCGAGGTTGTTTTGGGAGATGAAGCTTCAGGGGATAGAAAGACAGACATTTACATTTAAAGTGCAAATTATTTGGGCTAGTGGGTTGTTATGTCTTCAGGGCCATTTCTGCCAGTGTTTCTCCAAATGTGACACATGGGACTGACTTCTTCAGCCTTAATAAAGATGAAGGTTACCAGAGCATGAAACTTTACAAACAAGTTCTATTGATATATGTTGAAGATTTCACTCATTTCCATTTTAAGTGGAAACCAGTTTATAGCCTTGTAAAATGGAGGATCCTAATAATTGGTTTTAGCACTAAAAATAACTGATATGGCTGCAGAGTTGCACAGCACTTGAGAAATGCAAAGTAGGAGTTAGCCTGAAACTGCTCTGAGGCTTAACTGCAAAATACAGACAATAGTCTTGGAATAGAAAACAATACAGTGAAGGAGAATAGGGGATGGTGAGGAAAAAAAAGGCAAAAATGTTGTGGTTTTTTTTGTGGTTTTTTTTTTTTTCCCTTGAAGTGGGAGAACAGTTATGGAGAAGGAATAACCACCAAGAACAGAATATGTAAAAATAAAGATGCAACAATCAATGGATCCTCCAGACAGCAGCCAGGGGTTTCTATCCATAGTTTGGGAAAGTAGAATTTGAGGTAAAAAACTCTTGAGGCAGATGAGACTAAACCTGGCATAATAAACTTACATAAAAACATCAGTGAAGCATGTGGAGGAAAGGGGGACAGAAAAGTAAGAAATGAGGATGCATTTTTCCCTAGTCTTAGGGGAAAGGAAGCAAAGACATTTGGTTGAGGCAGACATGTCTGCCAAAGTGAGGAGGAAAACTGGTATTGAAGCTATCAGCTTGAACAGTTTGAGCAGTCAGTCTGCAGACTTTCATTTGCATATTTGATGCCTTTTGCTTTTTTGTGCTCTGTCAGTGGTATTTTCCTCTTTCTTGTTCAAGGTAGATGTGGAGTTAGATTCAGGTTATTGATATCTGCTTTGACAGTTCACATTTGGCATGATTTGCCCTTTATTGGAGTAAGAGAAAAGTCAAGAAAGGCTTGGAATAATCCCTAAAATCCCATTAATGTGTATTCAAAACAACAAACAGAGAGAGACTGAAAAACATATTTGACCCTAAGCCTTCAAATATTAAGTGTATCTCACTCTGTTGTGCATGAGAGTTCTGGGACAGAGGTAACAGCAAACCTGTTCCTTCCATCTGTGAAATCATGTCCAGAAGGATCAAAGGACAAGAATAGACCTGAGGTCTTCCAGTGCAGACTGGTAACCAGTCTCTAGCCATGGTGTCTGTTAAAGTTTATAGGTTTTTGACAGGCTTATATGAGGCTTACAAGCTCCTTTACATTTTGCTGGCCTCCTGAAGGTCCTTTTGGGTACAGCTCACACACATGGCCATTTGTAGCTGTCACCTTGTGAGGCAGAAATGAAATGTGGAATCCTTGAGGCAGGAAGCCTTGGATGTTTGATGCAGGCTGGGTCACTGAAGGGAAAAAAGGTGAGCAAAACCTCCTTCCTTTTGTAACACAAGGAGGAGATTCCTCTGCTAATATAAAACTCCAAAGGCTGGTAGGAAGGGCTCTGATATTGATGTGAAACTTGAAAGAATATAAATTATTTCACTGGCACACTCAGGTGGGACTGACTAGGTCTCAAAAAGTCTAAATCACTGTAACAGTCACAAATGCCTGTGATGAATATTATGGGTAGGGTGGTGGGCTGGTGTTTTTAGTGGTGGTTTGGGGTTTTTTTTGGTGTGGGGTGCTGGTGGTATGTTTTCTGGGTTTTATGGGATTTTTGTTTGTTTGTTTTTCTGGTGGAATTTGTCTACTTATGCCACTTGTCTCAGTGATTTCTGAAAAGCAGTAGGAAGTGTGGAGCTGCTACAGATGGTTCTGCACATGCCTTCCTCTACTGTGTAGGCTTTATGCTCCTGTCCAGACTTTCTCCTGAGCTTTTTCAAGAGGAAAAAGAAGGAAGAAAAAACCTTTCCTGATGAGATTTCTGTATTTCTCACATCAATAATTCATAATGTTCATTCCCTTGCTGCTCTGAAGAAAGGCAAAGAAAGAAGGAAGATTGCAGTAGAGGGAGGTGGAGAAGCAGGTTATTTCAGGAGAAAAGGACTGAGAGGTAATATAATCTAAAAGTGGATTGTAACTGCTCTCAAACTTGTCTTTATTGCCCTGAAGCCTCTAAATTATCTTTTCATAAAAGCCTGCTTCTGTAAGATGTGTGTTCTATTCCCTTTCTGGCCAAGAGGTCTCAGATTTCTGTGCTGCAGGATGATTACCTTGACAATCGATAAGCTTACACTAATCCACCTGTGATTTCCCATCTGAAATTATTTACTTACTGGAAGTGTCATGTAGATGACAAAATTGAGCTGAAACTGGAAGAGTTCTGCTAAAAAGGCATTTATTTCCATTAGTTCTTTCTGAGAATTTCTTAGACCTGAGCTTTCAAGAGTTGTGGTGCTCCAAGGAGCTGCTTCAAGTGGGAAGGCGCACTCGAAGCTGACGAGTGGGAGGGAAACTTTTCCCTCTCAGGGAGAACTGTGTGACTGCTGATTTACCAAGTGATCCTTGCTCCATGGAGCCTTTGATCAGCTGATGCTTCCTTCACCCTCCCTCAGACACGTTTTCCTGGCAAAGAGGTGTGTGTGATCCCATTTCCATGGCAGTGTCACTCATCAGAGGCCTTCTCAAAATCCTGGCTCTTCCCTTTGGCTGCCCCTGCTGCAGGCAGCTCTCTCCACAAACACTCCATGCCAGGGTTTCTTCATGGAACTCAAAGCCCCAGTGATGCAGAGTGGGCTTAGATTTGCTAACTATATCCAGTAATTGAATGCCAGGTAAGAGATAACCAATATTTGTTTCTTGAGAAAGCACTGTTGGCTGGATTTTCCACTGTAATACTTCAGAGTGAAACCCTGAATGGAGAAGAACCCTGAGCAAATCCTGTGTCCTGAATATTTGCAGAGTGTGGTTTCTCAGACCCTGCTTTTTTATTCCAACACTGTGATTTTTGTGAATTTTCATTTCTGCCCCAAACACTGTAAATGCCCTTGGTTAAGGGCTTGATTTCCACCAAATGTTTGGAATCAGGAATCTGACTGATACCAAACACTGGTCTCAGTTAGATACCAATGTTCATCTCTGGACTTTCTGAGAATTACTTTGTGGATAAACTGAATGTTTTCACACAGTTTAGCAAGGCATTTTTGACAGAAAACCTATGACTACAAGACTTAACTCAGCTGGTCAGAGCACAGTGCTAATTATGCTGAGGTTATGGGTTCAGTCCCTGTAGGGCCATTCACTTGAGATTTGGACTTGATGTTCCTTATTAGTCCCCTCCAACTCAGGTTTTCACAGAATATTCTTACTTTCTCTAGTTTCTCAGGGTTTCAAAATAACTTCTGGCAAATTTTAGTGTTTCAAACAAGAGAACAGCATTTCCCTCCCACCTTTTCTCCTTTCATGTTCTTGCTTTGAGCTCTTTTCTTATTTTTTGAAGACCCTCTATCCCCCTTTCATCACAATTTTTTCCCATGAGAGAACTGTTATGACAAACAGGAGAGTGCTTAGGAGACTTGGGTGAGGTGTCATTTTCCACTCTCACTGGTTTATTCTGCTTGCCTTGGGTGGTGGTAAAATTATTAATATTTAAGATATATCTGGCTAACAAATTTATCCTAAACAAAAGAGCATTCTCTTTTACTACCAAGTGAGTGTTTGTGATTGCCTGCAGCTGCCCACTACTGCACTGAAGCAACACTGTGTGCCACTTTTCCCTTCTGAAACACTTGTATAGGTTGGGGCTTTGAAATCTCTTGGCAGAGAAAAGAGGAGCAGAGGGGGAAGTGCTGTTCACAGGTTCTCTCACCATGATCATAGCTAAGGAGGCTTTTGTCTGACCTATCCTGAATTATATTTTCATTTGGAGTGTTCAGATATCCAGCACCTGAAAGCTCAGTTTCTCCATTTTTGAAGCGTCATTAATAGTCTGATGTTCTTGAGAATATTTTGAGAAGTTGGTTGAAAGATCAAGTTGGTTATCAAAGTGGGAGTAGGCCACTCTTTCCCTGTTTCACAGAAAAATAGAGGAAAGACCATGTATTTTCATCAGTATTCAGCTGTGAGGGATAAAGGATGGAAAATAACTGGTAGGGTTTTGTATACATAACTTTCTGAATCTGCTATTCCAGACTTGCATTACCATGACTTATTTGTAAATCAAGATTTACAGACCAAATCTCCCTCTTTCTGTGTGTAAGGCAAATATTGGATCATAAGAATTTTGCTCACTGCTGAAACAAGCAGGGAAAAGTCCTTCTGTTGCCTGTGAGCAGTCCTGGGTCCATAAACAGGTTCCACCTGTCTATAGCTTGATGAATGATAATGTTGTTGTGAGCTGGGATCGATCCAGGATAAAGCAAGGCTTGCTCTGGGCATGTCAATACAGTTTAAAACATGGCTTGTTTCAGCCAGAGAAATGCCAGGCAAGATACTGCTGGCACCTGAAATGTCAACAGCTTTGCTTTTGTACAGAATGTGTCCACTCCACACATCCTTCTATGCAATTTTTGTGTCCCTGACACCTCCCTGGACTCCTGCATTTGCTGGGAATGAGGTTCATTAACATCACCAAATAATCACCCAGTAATCCACCCACCCTCATTAGTTAATTGCAGGAACATCTGGCTGCTTGGAGGACACTTCTAACACTGCTGCTGCCAGTTCAGCTTGAATATAACTTCTGCCATTCCAGTCACAACCAATATGAACAATTTTTCACATAAGTCCTTTTCAAATGTATTCAGCATCTGTTCCAGCACTCCTAGACCTTAAATGTAGTGAGGCTTTAAAGCTGGGATCTTTATCTATAACTGGTTGTATGAGTTTGGGGTTTTTTATACATAGTTTAGTTAAGGAAAACATGAAGGAAAATCCTATGCTAGTTGTAGTTCTGCAACCCAAACCTGTACCAAACACAGGTACACATTTTTTTGCCTCTGCAGAATTTCATTAGCTTCAGGTCAGTTTGCAATCTGCTTGCATAACAATGGAGAACCAGAGATTTGTTTGGTCCATTGTACCCTGGTTTTAAAAAAACTCCATAATGAGAAAACAAGTTTTAAAATCAGTTTAAAATTGAATCTTATTGAATATAAGTAATTCAGTAGTTCAGAAAGAGAAACAGAACAGAAAATTAGTTTTGTTGAATATTTCTATGTCGTTGGGCTTCTCTAGGTATTGTGTTATGGAGGTTGTATACAACAATAAGGATGCCTCTCTTATATACTTCTAATGTATTATGAACTGTTTTTTTTTTTTCCTCCATCACTTTTAGCATGAAATAAACCAGCTCAGTATTAGGGGGTGAGTGTCAAAGCTGTGCATGTGGAATCACATGCTAGAAATGAAAAGGGGACGAGCAAGCTTTAAAAATATGTTCCTGTGGGAAAAGAACTTGAAAATAGAAAAAATTCTAAGAGTATTTCTCTTGTTCTGGTTTTTTATGCTTTGTGCTGAGAGGTGTTTTGGGGAAAGCCAACGGGAAGAATTAATATAAATATGCCAATACTCATTGAAAAATCCCCATTTCATCATTTCACTAATGGTGTGCTGGAGAGAACAAAAGCAGTTCTACGACTATTCCTGGTTTTTAAAAAACTGCTGTGTGTGCTGAAAAGTGCCCTAATTTGTAGACCAAAAGCAGAACATTCCAGTTCTGGGCATATTTTGTAATCACTTACGGTTTTGACAGGGTTAGCCTGGAGCAGAATGAAAATAAGTGTTGAACTCACTTCTTGTGTAATTTCTCTGACATAATCAGGTGTTTTCCATGTGAAGTCAATGGGAGAGTGGGGAAAAATGCCCTAATCTTTCCTTAAGTGGAATTTTTTTTGTATTTCTTGTGTTTTTACTTATCATAATGTGGACAAGTCATCACTAGAAGGACTTTCTTGCAATCCAGTCAATGGCTGGGGGAAAATACTGGGCTGGGGTAAGAAGGCAAGCCACTAAAATAATCTGACATTCCATTTAAGGAGACAGAATTTGAGCTTTTCGTAATGAATCTTCAGAAATGTGTTCTATTCAACTCATTAGAGAACATCAGAACTTTAAAAGAAATGTAATTATGTTGTTATATTTGGGTATGTCACACAGATTTGCAAGAAAGCTCAGTGGCCAGTGGTTGAATTTACGTTAAAAAAACCTTGAAATTAAAATGAAGAATCCTCCAGCGCATCTTAATGAAGCTCAAATACAATTATTGCAAGCATAGTTTGTAAGAGTAAGATCACTGTTGGGATTTTGAAAACAACAAAAACAAATCATCTTTAAGTGAAACCTGTTTATTATACTTTAAATTAGATCATGGGGCAAAAGCCAAGCCACCAGATTAGATGATCAGAATGTTTTTTATGGCTGTCAAACCAAGGCCCCCTGAGATGGATCACAGTGACCAGCAGACCTCCAGAGACTTTTCAGGGTAAACAAATACTGCTAATTTTATTTTACATAACAGTATCCTTAAATCAAGCCTTCCATATCTCTTGGAAATGTCATACTTTTAAAGGCTTTTTTAGGGGACATGTTCCTTTGTATCCAGTTCATTTTTCTATAATTTCTTCTGGATTTTTTTTGGTAAATATTTTAGTAAAACTTTCTTACTCTGTTTGGTGCCATATCAGACAGCTCTCTGTGGAACTCAACCACGTCTTCTAAATTTGCTACAGGCAGTAAAATATTTAAAAACAGGGTGGAAGGGGAAGAAAGTTACCTTAAATATAATTCTGAAAATATACAGCTTTTATTTTTTTTCAGCCTACCCATAAGGCTGAAAGTACCAAGAGCATAAAGTTCTGCTGAAAATATGTAAATTCATGTGGTTATATGCATTATGAGATGCATATGCTTGTCTTTCACCATTATCTTTTTCTTTCCTCTCCACCTTTCTGTGAACTCTTGACTATAATTCTGCAGGACTTGTGAATTAATAAAGCTTTTTGGCAAAATACCTAAAAGTGAAGATGTTTTTTTAGCTCTCAAGCTCTGAAAAGCAGTGCTTATAAAAACTTCTGCTGTTCAGAATTGACTTTTTCCCCCTTTGGATTTTTATTGCCTCTGGACAGGTTACAGCAGTAAGGCCTAAAAATGAACTTTCTTTTGAAGCAAGCAAGTATTATTGAGTGCTTCTAGGGCATAAGATGATGTTATTCTTTAGATCATGTTAATTGAGGCATCTTTATGCCAAAAAAGAAAAGTGTACGTGCTCCTCAGACCGTATTACAGACTGACCAAAATGAATCTTTGTATGAGGCAGCAAGATGCAAAGGAAGAAACACCAGAGAAAAAAGCTTGAATGTTTGAGGTTTTTTAAATTTAATTTTGTTTTTTTAATTTGTTGTTGCAGTTGGTGACTTATTTAAAACATGTTTAATAAAATGAGTTAACTTAATTTGCAATGAGTACCACTTGTTGAAGAATGGGAACCTGTGCACTGGATAATAATGAGGAGTGGCTGCCTAAACTTTAAACTTGTTTCATCCACACTAACTTGATTTTCTTGGCATGTGCTAGATGAAAAAATATTTTCAAAGCTGTTTCCTCAACAGCAAAATGATTTTGTAATGAAGCACTTGTAAAATAGTGTAGCATGAACTGAAGATCACAGTGCTATGAGAATATATAGACCATGTAATTTCATTACTCTTTTTGGTGGCAGTATATAGGACCTGGTTATTTGATTGCCTCCTCTTCCACACCTGATATTCATTATTTTCCTTATTAACATAAACCTGTGTGTCTACTCAGATGTCATTTGATAATAAGGTTTGATATAGTGTATATCTTGATAGGTTTAATTTCAGTTTTGCACTAAAGATGACTTTGTTTCTCTTAGCAATAAGGCTCCTCATTTATTCCTTTTTTTATCTTCAGTTCAGTGGGTGGGATTGTGAACTCTGAAGTTAATTTAGCTGTGTAAGCATGTACCACACCGTTCCCTTGAAGTGTGGGTCAGAGGTAAGATTGTTAGCTACAAAACTAATAGGATTGCAAACCCTAAACAGTCTGCAAAAAGTTCTTAGGTATATCAACCAAAAAGCTCTTGTTGAGTGTTTAGTAAAATGGTTTGGAAGGCATCTTAGGATCATCTCATTCCAACGCAGACATGGAATCATTCCACTATCCCAGGTTGCTCAGAGCCCCATCCAGCCTGGCCTTTAGTACTCCCAGGGATGGGGCATCCAGAGCTTCTCTTAGACAACCTGCTCCAGAGCCTCAGCACCCTCACAGGAAAGAATTTCTTCCTAAATTCTAATCTAAACCTGTCTTCCTTCAGCTGAAGGTATTTCCCCCTTATCCTGTCTCTCACTAGGTGCCTGTGGAATGGACACATGCAGGTATCCAGGGTGCCCCTCAAACCACAGCCAAAATGCAAAGAGGTTTACTTCATTACCTCTCTAACAGTGCTGGGCAGCAGAGACTCACAGGGACTCGGGCTCTGTTAGGCTCAGCTCATTCAAGGGCACACACGGTTTATCACAAGGCTGTGCCTTTCTGATTTCTCTCTCCCTGTGGGAGACTCGAGTGTGTGTTTCAGAATGTGTTATCTCCACATAGGAATTCCTCCTCTCAAAGCAGGCGGAGGATGAACAACAATGGGTATAATGAAGGGAAGGTTTCCCACAGCAGCACAGTTAGCACTCTCAGCTGCAAGGTAACTTTGAGCAAAGCTATCCCCTCTTCACCAAATCTTCTGCTTTTCACCCTTTCCTCCCAATGGCACCCTGGTAAAAACTCCCATCTTTCTTGTAGCCTCCTTTAGGTACTGGAAGGCTGCTGTAAGGTCTCTCCAGAGCCTTCGCTTTTCCAGGCTGAATGACCCCACCTCTCTCGGGCCTGTTTTCATAGGAGAGGTGTTCCAGCTCTCTGATCAAGGTTTCCAGTCAGTGGGAACTTCATTGGAATGATGTGACTTCTCATGTGCTGCACACTGCCTTAGCCACTTCCTCAGCACTCGTGGATGTATCTCATCAGGACCTATGGATTTGTGCACCTTTGGTTCCTTAGATGTTCTTGAGCCTGGTCTTCTCCTGCTGTGGGCCTGTCCAAGTGAGATGTTGCTATCCTACAGTGAGATGTCCTGCTTGGACATCTGGAGCCATCTCAGGCATCTGAGAGCAGTGAAATGGCTCTGTCCTGATCAGCTTGGGAGGTCAAGGATCCTTCCCATGCCTGGCAGGACAGCGGTGGCTGCTCCAAAGTGCTGAGGCCCTGGTAACATCTGTGCATCCTGTTTGTTGTGGCTGCAGCCCTGGCTCTGTGGGGCATGAGGATGGCAAGCTCTGCCATGCCCCTCGAGGAGGCATTCCCTTGGTCTTGTCACTGTCACCCAACAACCAAGGACTGATAGCCCTGGGCACCTTGGGTGACTGATGGTTCTGCTCTTCTCCAGCAGCCTCACCCAGCCTCTGCTCTTCATTCCTCTGCTCCTGCTAAATAACTCCAGCAGCTTCTCAAGGACTTCCTCTCAGATTTTCCTTCCTCTCACTTTGCCTGCCTCCAGGCCATCCCTGGCAGTGGGGATGCTGCCTTTTATCCTGCCCTGGGGCTCTCTGACTGCTGCTTTGCAGGGTGTGAGGAGGAGTTGAGCGTTTCCCTTGACCCCAGGAGCTGAGCTGTGCTGATCCCCATTCATCCCCTCTATCCCAGCCAGCTCCACTTCCATCAGCTTCCTGCTCCTTGCATAAGATCAGGGAATATTCCTGCTGCAAAGAAGAGTGCCACTGAAATGTCTGTGGATTGACAAGAAGTCTGAATGCAGCAGTGAGAACCACAGGGCAGGGTGAAGAGAGACGTTCACACTCCTTGTAGAGAGGACCAAAGTGGCAAAGATTTCTTGGGAAATTACTTTCTTCTCTATGGTGAGGGCCTGAAGTGATAATTTTAAACCACTGGCATTAAGTCAGTAAATAGGAATAGAAATTACTCTTTCATCTCTACTGCATGTTCACCTCAGATTTCCTTATCATGAGCAATCAAGCGTTAAAGACAGTATTTCCTGTATTTAAGAGCATACCAGAAATCATATGACTACAGAAAGGGACATGGAGGTAATCTTTAAATCCTTCTTTTTGCCCTGAACTGATTCTTTGATTTCTCCCCCTCACCTTTATTAGATAAACATTTCACAAAATTCTGGGTAAAACCATAAGATTAGGAAAATAAATCCATACTCAACTTGATTATGTCTAGTTATATCTTGCTGCTACTTTGAAAATGCTGCTGAGATGGTTTGTGCCCCCAGATCCTCTGTTGGCATGTTGAATAATACTGGCCTAGGTAGCAAGGAGAAGGCTGTTTTGTAGGATACCTTTCAATCTTCTTATGTGACATCATTTGTAGTAATTGGTGTTGCTTTCCATCACCATTTACCCTTTATTGTAGCATGGTCTTCTTTTGCCAGGTTTTCTGAGATTTCTGCTAAAAAATTTTTAGCAGGTGAATTTGCACTGTCGAAATTCGTCTGCCCAACCTTCCACTGAGGTGTCAAAACCTTTCAGGGGTAGGTTGTGCCAGTATCTGTTGCTCAGATTTTTTTTTTAATTCTTTCCTGTGTCAGTAAGTTTAGGGTTCTATGCTTAGAAATACAGGTTTGGGATTTTTCTTAGTTTTTTTTGTGTGTTTTTGTTTTTTTTTTTTAGTTTTTATGCTTACTTAGTATTGTGCCTGTATTGCAAAGTAAGTTCAGAGGTTGAAATGCTTTTCTGAGTCATCAACATGAGCATTAAGACAAAGAGTTTTGGAGTTTTGGAGCTGCCTGGGGGATCCAAATGCCAATGTCCCACTAAACTGAGAAGGAATAAAATATCCTGATTCCTTAGCATTATTGGTTTGTACAAAACTTAATAGTTAACCTAATGACAAAACCATCTTACTTCTCATTAAATTAAAGCCTTTTTTGCTGACACAAATGTGATTTTTTTGCTGAAAAATACAAAGTTCATCCTAAAGGTCTTGTTTCCATTTTGCCTTCGTATCAACTGGAACTCTGTTTTGCAAATGTTAGCACATTAGAAGTCGTTCCCCTGTATGCTTTTTTCTCTTTGTTCCTGAGATTCCTGTTCTGAGCTACCAGGCATCACCTCAGAGTAGCAGCAGCTGCTGAGGTGGGGACAGCGTCTGTGGGGAGAAGAGTAAAAACACCAAGATGTGCGCTCAGCGACTTGCGTAAATGTCAGATTTAAATTTGTTTCTGCACCTCAGTCAGAATCTTCAAACCTAAAAGACAGCTGCCTTTGGGATATGATGGAGAACTGAAAAAAATCTGGTCTTTGGTGCAGAACTTTGTTCAAACTCTGCCTAGAGAAGGAGCTGCTCGAGGTGGCAAACCTACAAACCTATAGAAAATACCGCCTTGGGAAACAGCTGATTTTAAGATTATCTTTTAAGAAAATACGAACCACTCTGGCAAACTGGTGACAAGAGTCTTCTAAAATGTGTTTTTCAAAGTGTTTGTGTGGGTGGATGTTTCATTTTCACTACAGTTCTGGATGAAGATAGTTCTAGGAGGACAGGAAACACACAAAGGACCCAGAACACCCTCTGTTTCAACCAGAGGACAGATTTTTTTTTTTAAATGAAAGTAATACAAACCATTCTAAGCAAAATTAGAAGCTTTTAAACAATGGTGAGTCTAGAAAAGTCAAATATGCACTAAATATGCAAATTTTTTATATATGGAATATAAAAAAACATTTGTCTTATCTTGCTGTGTTTCAGTACTTCATCCATGCATGTTTTTTAATAGCACTTTGCAAATAAAATCTTCTCTCCAGTTTTAAGACAGGTCCCTGGGTTTTTCTTGCCCGTGAACAGGCATTGGATTGTACATTATAATTTATTTAGTTTTACAAATACCAATAAATTTTAACGAATGTTTATATTTACAGAAAACTTTCAATATGCAAACGATATCCCTTTAAAATGCTCTGTAAACTAAGTGAGGCTTAATGGATCAAAACCAAGTCTTCTGAGTCCTGATGTGTCATCAAAAGTTGATAAACATTCTTAATCCTTGGGAGTGTTTTCCCACCCTTCCAAACATTTTTGTGGGTTGAGATTTATTCACATGGGTCTCATGCAGGTCTTGGGACTCCATAACAAGTCCAAAGCATCCTTGGTAAAATATAGTGAATTTTTAATGAGTAATAACAGCTTTCTGTTTCCCTTTGGTGTTTATCACTTACAGCAAGAAGAAGAGTAAAATGTATTTGTTTTGCCTCTTGATGCACAATAGTTTTTAACAAGTGGTGTTTTAAAAAGAATATGCGTCTCTATTGCTAATGAATTTTTTGTTTCACTCTCTTTTTTTCTCAAGCAGTATGTTCAAAATATCTCAGTCTCCTCTGTTATAAAGCTTTGGCAAATACCTGGATTAAAAGATTGTTTTAGGTGATAAAAACAGAAGACAATATGGAGATTAATGGGTTTCTGCAAGCTCCAGTCTTCCAGGTGACTTTTATGAGGGAAATACCTATTTAGTCCAGCATTTCTTGAAGCTGCAGAGCATGAAAACTTGGTCAACTCTCAAAGGAAGGACACGTGACAAAGTGTGCCTTTCACACGTTGGGTTGTTTATTAATGGCATCAGTAAACAGAGAGTAATCTATGATTAAAATCTCTTTTTGATGGGCACTGATTTTTAGAAGCATTTCTTCGGAATTGAAGCAGATTTAGATTTTGAGTATCTTCTCTACCACAGAGCCAGAATTTGTATTGAAAGAAGGCAGAATACAGCAAATAGAGCCCATAGCTGCTCCAGTAGATCATTTAATGTATTTTTCATTTAATTCTATTCACTATCCCAATTTGGGTACAGAAAAAAAGGCATTTCAAATGGAACTTGTTTTACTATTCCAGCCTTGCTCTTGTGAAATTTGGAAACAAGAGAGCCTGCAAAGACCATTGGTTCAATTACAATTCTATTAAATTAGTCTTTGTATGTTTGTATGCACACAGCCACACAGTAGCTCTGTGTTATTAATGAATACAGTGAAGCTGCTCTGTAATGTGCATTTTATCTTCTTTTCTCCCCCCTACTTTTTTTTTCTTCTTAAGTCTAGTAAAAATTCATTTCCATGGGGATAAGAAAAATGAAAAAGCTCAAATTCCCTCTAATTTGTAGTTTTCCAGATGTTTGCTGTAGTCTTTCCCCAGTCATTGGGCAAATATTCTTGAGATAAGTATTGTTCCATATCTAAATAAACCAGATGTTTTTTGTTCAAGAGCATATGAAAATACTGACTACTTGTAACTTCAGAAATAACTTGTTTCTTCCAACTTGAGAAAACAAATCACACGAAACTAAATATTGAACAAACCTTTTAGAGGCACAAGGCCTCTATTTCTGCCTGAAATTGTAACCTCCAAAGCCTGAATCTGACAGTAAGTTTTGCTTATAGGTTTGGTAAAAAAGAACAAAAGTGCAGTGGGTTTTTAGTTTGTTTGGACTGGGTGGGCGTTTAAACGGTTGATTCTCTCATTTCCCTGTTCTTGTTCTGTAAGCGTTGTAGAAAAAAAAATTAACTTAGGCAAAATTAAAGGGTAGATTTTAATTTTTCTACAAGTCATAGACCTTTTAATTTATTTAATTCCTACTTTAGGCTGGTTTCCCTGATGTGCAGAACATAGAAAAGAGAGGCAAGTCTGTTTCAAAGAAGGTCTTTGCAGCTACCACAGGCAGCATCGAGAGGTTCCAAACCCCTTCAAAGAGGTTTTGTCTTGTTTGTACTTCCTGCAGAATTAGACCTGCTTATTAAACAGAGTCATGATTCAAGGCCTCAAGGCTCTCTGGGAGCTGCAAGAGCCAAGCTCTATTCTCTGCTATTTTGATACAATAAAAAAACATTCTTTTCTTACAGCTTCTGATTTCATGGACTAGTAGGTTTTGTTATAAATGGAGTAACTGTGCGTCTGCTTTTGAATTCCTCTCCTAGAGGAAGGATAATGCTGACAGTAACTACCATATCCAGATTTCTTTTCTTCTTTTCAAAAGGCCGTGCTCAGTGTCGGTATTTCCACAGCAATTTATTTCCAGCATTTCCCTGTGTTTATTTTTACACTGCAAGCTGCACACAATGGTCTGAGAAACTTATTTCAAACAAAAAATTGTGCTTTCAGGAAAAAGCTAACCAGAAATCTTGGGGCATTCAAAATAGAATAGCACAACAATATGTGACTGGCAGCTAGGCCACTAATGACAGTATGGTGATTCAGAGCTCTAATAGTTTTAAATGGTCTGAAAATAGAAAGCTTGGATTTGGAGGATTTGATATGTGTTTGAAGAAAAAAAAGAGTGTAGAGAAACCTATGGCAATCTATTTCAATTAAAAGCTTAGGCTGGGGTGGTGGTTGTGATCTGGTCATGGAAGGTTTACTGCAGATAAATAACTTGCTAAAAGGATTGTATCTTTCTTTTTTAAGGAAAGGGTGTGTGAGGGGGAGAGACAACTCAAGGCAAGTGTATTAAATATCCAGATAAAGGAACCTGGTAAATTTACCCTCAGAAACAGCCTCCTTTTTTGTTGCCCAGTCTCTCTGGTTTTGGGGGGTAAGTAGGACATTAGGATATAAAAGTGTAGATTAGTTGAAGTTTATTGAACCTGAGGCAAATATTACAGGTAAAATTCCTTTGCATGCCAGTGTGGTTTTGGGTTTTTTTTCCCTTTTCATTTGTTATTTTTCTTATTGACATTACACAGGGATTTTCTTTCTTATAGGAGTGTTTGGTTAGATAGGTTGAGCTGCTTTAAAATTATTTGTAATGCTGTCAGGTTTTTAGGCATCCTCTATTCAAAGTGTTAAAGGGAGAAATTTTTTTCAGGGCAAGACAACTTTGGAGAACACTGTTGGATCCTTAAGGATGGTCAGGAATTTCACTGAATCATTATTAAATACCCAGAGTAAGGGTCTGTAAAGTAGAAAGTCTTTGACTCCTGTAGGTAGCTGCCTTGAACCCCTTGCAGGAAATACTTTAGCGTTAATTATATTCATTCTAAATAAAAATTAAAAAGCATTATGCATGCCACTTGGCAACCATTGCCTAATAAATCCAAAGTTTAATTTATTGCAAAGCAACTGACTTGTTGAAGACTGTTTTCTTTTTATGGAAAGCGAATAACAAAGTCTTTTTTCATTTCCTGGAAACTGGAATCTGGGCCTATAAACCACAGTTTTGGCAGCAAGGACAACAATTTTATTACTGAGTTTTTTCAGAATTGCTAGAATTCATGACACTTAAACTGTGAAATTTTCACTTTTAAAAAAATTACAGTGTTAAAAAAGCAAATTGAATCTGGGTGTTGTGAAAGAAACATTAAACTATTACTTCTCAACGGAATGATCCTAAGTCAAAACCAAATTGTAAGGTTTGGACGTAGATTCACTTTGATTGAACTCAGTAACTTAAAAGTATGTCTCTGTTTGTGATCAGTGCTAATCCATAATCTTGTATCTAATATTATAATGGATGTTTATTATTTTTTTAATAATTCTTGAGGAGGTGTGTTGAGTCAGATGGAGTGGGAGGAGAAGAGCTGAACCCTGAGGTTTATAATATTTGTGTGTAAGGGGAAATTGTCTTATTGTGTAATATTTTTGTCTTTTGGTATTTTTATCCTTTGTTTAGCATTATGGTAGATCACTGTGTTTTCACAAACTTGGTAGGGATAGCTTGCATTCCCCTGCTCATTTTTAATTTTCTGCCTTTGTCAGCTTTTAATTTTAGGCTCAATGAGGGTAGAGAAGAAATGTGTCTGAGGGACAGCACTGGCAGCAAGACTCCATTTACACTTGCCCATGAACAGCATTATTGAATCTTCTTTTAAAAGCGAAACTGTAAACAAATGGAACGTGCTGCACTTCTGTTTGTAGTGTCCCCCAAAGATTCAGGTGTGATTAAAACAAGAAAGAAAAATACAGAAGTTTTAGGTAGCAATGCAATGTGCTGGGAAGGGGAAGCATTTGTCACTAAGTCTGAGCTCAGATATGCAAGTCCCATGGGATTTTACTAAATGTATCCAAAGGCACAAATTATCTTTAGGAAATAATAATTAAAAAAAAAAAAAAAGGTTTGGAAGGTAGTTAGAGGCTAAATCAATGTGGAGCATATATTCAGGTATAGAGAGTATTTGTCTAGTAGGGATGTGCAGGATTTCAATGCTTGGTAATGCCACATTCAGGCTTTGTTGTGCATGTTGCAGCTGTAAGGGGACTTTAACTTCAGTGTAGAATTATGTGGGTCTTGAAATTGTAGTATAAAGCTTTTACTGGTGCATGTTCGACAAAATTGTACTACTTATTACTCAAAAACTTATTTACAACCAAAAAATTGCTCTCAGTCATTCCTCTTTGCCCCACCGTGGTGTGTGTGGAGAGAAAACAAAAGGTAAAGATCAGAGGAGCTGCACTTTAGAGCTGCCTCAGAATGAGTTTTGTGTTGTTCTGCCATTTTAAACTGCGTGATTTTCAGTTACTAGAAATCCAGCTGTTAGGTCACCACAATGACCCAAACACCCCCGTGGTTCTGGACAAGCTGGACTGAGTCTTTCCTTTGTGAAAATGGAAATGATGGTATTTAACTTCAGTGGTTTGAGCTGTTCAGAGGGGAAAAGACGTAGTGAGCTAAATATATTGATTCTTTCTAATCTTTTAGACTGCTATACGTTATTTAAAATAGTTTAAATATAAAATCTAAAGCAGTATCTGATTTGAGACAGGCAGTGCTGAGGAGTGAGGAAAAGGAGAGAGGAAATAGAGCTGCTCTTATTCCCCCCTCCCTGGATAAATGAACAATGACTACTCTGAGTTTCTTAATCTGGGATTTATACCAGTCTTAAATGTGCTTAGTACAGCACTGGTACTGTAAAGAAAAGATGGGCTGTGTATTGCTGGCACCTCATAAAGAAATGCTGTGAATGGCATTCCCAACTGGAGTGATATCCTTTAACTGCAGTAAATCATCTTAACCATGATGTCAGGATTTTTATCCTGAAGATGCCTGCTATACTTGCATGAGCTGTTTGGCTTGTTAAGTTTTATAACCTTTTGAATCCAAAAAATACGATATAAACAATGTATATTTTCTTCAGTGCTTTGTAGGCTTCAGCAACTGGTTTGGCGTGGGTAAAGAGTAGGTTTACTGAAATCCAACAGTGAATTGGCAGAGCTTTCATTCACATGTCATCTGTCTCATATGTGGAAAGGAGAAGGTGGAATGAATGACTGATATCTGTTTGACTTCTGCATCAAAAGATAATATTCCTGAGATAACTTGTTCTTCAGTTTTCAAGAGTTCAGCTGCTCCAACATTCCTTGCCTGGATTCTAGCATGAGAATATTTACATTTCATATTTCCTCATGGAAAAACTCATTGGGAGCATTGCTTTTTTATAGGCTTCTCCCTGACAGAAACATTGCTTTCAATTGCTGCTAGGCTCCCACATGTGATTTTGTAGCACCAAGGTCACATGCTTCACCAGTTCTTTCCTTATTTGTTTCCAAGTTCCTGGCTTGTTTTAAAATTAGGGATTTTCAGTGGGCTGCACCTGTATCACAGCACCTTGTCCTCATTCACCTTTTCATGAGGAGATTTACTCCAGTAATTTCTCCAATCCACTGGTCTAGTTTATTGCTGAATCAATGTGCAAATAAACAATCATGGTGTGCCACATGTTTCAGCTACCTGCAAAAAAGGGCAAAATTAGACAAATGAGTATGCAAAGCAACTGGCTCAGCTGCATTTCATCTATTACAGTGCAAAAGAAAACAATGACATGGCTAAAGATCTCTGAGGGATTTTAGCTGGCCTCTGCAAGACAGGATTTAAACTTGTTTTTCAGTACAAGCAAAGACATTGTCTGTGGGATGGACTGTCAGTACAGCTCTAACACCCTGGAACCAGTGAAAAAGTGAAGTCACGAAATCTAGCATGCAACTGTATGGTGTTAATAATGCTGGTCTTACCTCTGTGCAGCTGAAGGCAAACTTTGAAGGTATTCAAATCTTGTGCAGAGATCATTTCATGCTCTGCTGGAAAGCTGTGAAACAAAGGGGCTGCTTAGCTGCACAGAAACCCACTCTGATCTGCATGGGAAGTTTAGGTTGACAAACTGTAATTACCTGAGGTAAGACACTGAGATGAGCAATTTTGCACTTAACAGGAGAGCCATGGAAACGTTACCAGCATCCATAAGTGTTGTTTTAAAAGGATCTGGTGCCTGGAAAGCTGTTTGTTTCTCTGGGTCTTGTGTTGGGTGCTGAATGAGGCTCCTTGACTCCAGTATCAGAAGGGTTATATGATTTATTAGAATGACTCCATTATTCAGAAGGTTTTAGGGCTAAGGTGCCCACGTTCAGAGTTACATGTTTCCTCCACCATGGTTCAGAGCAAGACTCTCCTGCTTACGAAGTCAGAGAGATTACAACCTCTACATCATTGGCTAGAAAGGAGAAAACTACATCTCCTGTATCAGGAGACAGGCAAAGGAATGCATCTGTTGTCCTTGAATCCACACACAGACACGGGTTTGTTTTTACAGAAATCTGCAGAGAAGTCAGCTTTCCCATGGAAGGAAAAATGTCCAGCAAGTTTCTATATAAGAAACTTATAAAATGGCTGTGACACATAAGTGGCTGGGATTTTGGTTTTTTACCTTCAGAGGGAGATAATGTTCTATCCCCACTGACATAACAGCAATTGGGCATCCCCAGCAGCCCCCAGGCCCCTGTGTCTCCTGAGCTCGGCTCACTGTGCAGGTATTTGTGCACCTGGGAATCAGACTGAGCAGGCTGGACACGAATCTTGACTCACACAGCTGTGCTGAAAGCAAACTGGAAATGCTGGAGTTGCCAGCCCTGAAGGTCTTTAAAAACCTTGTGGGCATGGCCCTGAGGGACACAGCTTAGGGGTGGGCTGGGCAGCGCTGGGTTAAGGGTTGGGCTTGATGATCTTAGGGGTCTTCTTACAACCTCAGCACTTCTGTGGCTCTAATGTTCAGACATCCTAATTCAGCAGCCAATCAGCTGGGTCGGTGATGATTCAAAATAAACACAGTGTGAAAACAAAGTGGGTTTAGTGTATTGAACCTGAACTGCCTGTAGAGTTTTACATGCTTTGCTAAATTGAAATTTCATACGCAGAGGATACCTGCAATACCGCAGTGGCTTCTCAATCCCGTGCTTTTGTGATAACTTCCTTTCAAGAGGAGAAAATAAAATGTAAACTTAATTGCTTAAACTTGAAAAATGCTTTTCTTTGAACTCAATGAAGCACAAAGATGAATAGTTTATTACTAAAGGGAATTTAGCTCTATTTACAACTGCTTGTACTGTGAAATTGGTTATTTGTGATCTCTAAAGACTTGCTTTCTGTTCAGGGATATTGCTCTGTAGCTCAGACTACAGCAGAAAGCCAGACTGTAAGAAAATTATAAACTCTAGGACAGCCTGTTTCAGTTTATATAGATGGAAAAAAATGGAAAATAAATACGGAGCTTTACCAGCTTAGGGATTCAAAGCAGGGAACTTGTTAAAAATCACTGAAATGTAAACTAACCAACTCCGATGGTTTTAAAAACAATTACTCTGAAATTCTAGATAAATGCTGTTCTATTTGTGCCTGCTGCCTCATTGATATCTCCAACACTGCTAGACCAGCTTTGAAAAACAGTCCTGAACACAGATACAGCAAAGTCAAGTTGGTGTGATGGACAAATGCATCCCACACAAAGTTCTCAATGTATTTGTGAAACTTGTGATCACTGCCTGGTGACCTCCTGCACAGCAGAAATGTAGGCCAGTGATTTATAGCACATGCACACAAATTTCTCAGCTGTTCTGGAAGTTCCCAGCTAAGCTGGCAAATTAAAATAGGAGCTCTCCCTTGTGCAGCAGGATGAACCAAGATTTTTAGGTACATCAGCATTTTCTGGGTCATCTTGACACACAGGAGGGCCGTGTCCAGCTCTGACCAGCTTTGTGCCAGAACAGGTTTCAAACTGACCTAAATTCAGGGAAGATCAGTGGAACAGTGAGATCCTCTTACCCAAAGAGACAGAAAGGGCCTGATCTGTTCAGCTCTGGCAAGAACTGAAAGGATCATCTTTGTGCAAGGTTTTTTTCCCAATAGAACTGTGTGGATGTGGGGATATTGGAGGAGGTAAGAAAGCTGACACTTCTCAAATAGCTTTTGATAGCTTGATGAGTGGGATGATGTAAAGAGGGTAAAGCCACTAAAATAGCAAAGCAGGGAGACTGCTGAGGCAGAAGGCACATTCCAGGTCTCTGTTCTTGAGAACAGATTGTCTTTAGCAAACAGCTGAACTCTGCTAGGAAAAATATTGAAGGGCTACTTAAAAAACTTTTTTAAGATAATATGTTCCTGGTTTGAAATGCAGCTCTGAAGGCACAGAATGGGTGATGAGGATTTCTGGTTAGATTTTAAAACATAGGTAGAACTGACTGTGGTCTGGATTGCAAAGAAAATGAATTGTTTTCACCGATTATCTATGAATAGGAGGTCAAACTAAATGCACAGTTTCTAGTGTACCCACCCAGTTATTAGTCTCAATAATGCTGCTGAGACCAATAGTCTCAATAATACTTGCTAAATTAACTGAAAACATCCAGGCTGTAGATGTAGAGAGATTCTCTGTGTGTCACACACATTCAAAGGACCTGAAGGTCTTGGTTTTTCTGTGAAACAAGAAGCTGTGATGTTTAGTCACATTTCCATGAAAGACTGGTACAGCAGGTTTCATGCAAGATGTGCAGCTACTTAATCATGCCAGTAGCACCATTTTGGTACAAAAAAAGGTTTAAAAATGCATTAAACCGTCCATATAATGTATTCTAAGAGCTACCACATTGTCAGTTTATTACATTTAAATTAAACAGACGCACAAAAATTATGGCATCTGAAATCTGCTTTTGAAGACCCAGGGAACCACTATTGCTTGTGGTTTTTGGGTGTGTTTTCACCCTGCATCTTAGTTTTGGCAAGCAACTCCCTTGTGTCAGTTCTGAGAAGATGGATCATGTTGCCAGCTCTGTTTGGTCTTAGCCCTGTGCTGTTGTGAGCACCTCTTCGGTGTTTTGGCTCAGAAATTGTGCAAATCTGTCAGAGAGGTGTGTCACACCTGTCTGTGGTTGAGTACTTTGGGTGTATTCATTATCTGTACATCTGTATTATTGGTACTTATGGTCCTCCTGCTGTCAGCCATGGAGTTGGAATTTGAGGGCATTTAAACCCAATATTTTAATGAAGCTATATACAACATTTACAGGGAAGGGTGAAGCAACTGGAATCACCTTGGCATCTGAGGCACTGCTTGGTGAAGGGGTCAATTGATTGCCACATTCAGTTTGCTTAGAGCTCTCCTAAGGAATGTTTTTGCCACCTTATCTCTCTTGCAGTGGGATTTATGCCTTAGAAAAGTGGTTCTCTTTTCCAATAGAAATCCAGGTATTTAGAAGGAAATATGAGGCCATTTGCCAAATGAAAACACTGAAGAAATTCTAAGTCTGCAACTGCTATTTCAACAGTTACGTTTCTGTATGCTCAAAATGTAAGCTTCACTTAGATATTTTAGCTGGGGAACTGCCAAAAAAAAGAGGAGAAAAGTACAAGAAAATCAACTGTAATCATAGAAATTGCATGAAGCTTTCCATCGTGACATTAGAGCTCCATTTCTTGTGAAGGATACTTTATGACAAGCATATCAGTTTAGTATGATATAAAATAGGAGTGAAGAATAAAAGAAAATTGAGTGCAAGTGACTTCTCATTCATGCACATGTGAAAATGAGAGAATGTATTGAACACAGCTGAAGGTTTCTCTTGGACCTATGAGTATCCAATTTTTTTTTTTGTTGTTACTTTTAGATGAAAATTTGCTGACTAAAATTTGCTTGTGCCTTTATGTGGATGAGACAGCCTAAGAAAGTTTGCAGGTGGGATTAGGAGTTCAGGTGATCTTGCCATATAGGAGATGTGCACTTTGAAAGGGAGGTTTTGCTGAGGTGTAAGTGCTGATAAGCACAAATCAAGGCTGAGAAACAGACTTTGTACAATTCTCTGTGCTATATCCTGAAATTAATGTAAATCATCACCACTAATGTGGCAAGGGAAACAAGTTGGCAAACCCAGAAAACCTGGAAAGCAATGGCTCAAGGAAAGTTTGAGCCAGCTTCAATCCTGGAAAAAGAAATTCAGTATTGAAATAAGCTCCTCCCTGAAGAGCAAGAGAACAACCTGTTCTCCCCAGATGTGGTGGAAAGAATAAGAGCATATTTTAACAAAAGTTTTCCTACAATTTTTCAATGCTGTAATTACCCTTGGCTCTCTTGTTCCCAAGCTGTTCTCATGTTACAAATTATTTCCAGTGATCTGTTGGATTTGTCTTGTCAAAAGTTTTCGTTTTTTTTAATTCTAAATAGTTTATGAAACTGTAGAAATGAAGGAAAGAACTTGGATTTTGGTGAAGCTAACAGTCTATGTGAAAAAAATTTGAATCAGTGAGTGGATTAAAAAAAATCCCAACCTTCCTAAGCAGAAAACCTGAGAAAATTATTTGGGCAATTTATTTGCTGTGAATTATTCACTTTGGCTTGATTTCTAAGTTTTGTTTATTATTGATGCATAAGTAGAATAATGGTGCAATATGCAAATTTAATTGCTTTTATTATCACTCTGAACACAGGTATTCTCTCATCACTTTAAAAATGTGCATCTTCAGATGTACTTTTGAACAGTCAGTTTACATATTGATAGCTGATGATTTTCTGCTAAAATCCATGCAGTCTCATTCTGTGAATATTGGAAAAGTAAGGGAAAGTAAACATGATTAACTGCAGGCTGTGATGCTAAACATATTCCATTATTCAGGCAAATGTTTCTCTCTCTTTCAGCTAATGAGAAATTTATGGATTAGACTCTTCCTCCTTCCCTGGTGGTTATTCCCTCCTATTGTTAAGAATCTAGGGGATAATGTAATGAGATGCTCATTTGGTTACTATCAATAAGACTTCAAATGTTGGTTTTTTTTTTGGAAGAAGCAGCCAAATTCATCCTAAGTGCAACACCAACAAAATCAATAATATAACAGTAATGAATGAAGAAAACTGCCTACAGCACAGCAAGATGTCTGTCTCGTCATTTTGACTGAAAATATTTTTTAATTTTCAGGTGCATTTCTTAATTACAGGAAATCTTGCAATAATTATCCAACAGCTCAGCCAGGAAAAAGGGCCAATCTATTGAAAATCTGTGTCAGCATATTCATGTCACACACACCTTGCTGACCCCAGGAAGGGGCAGGGCTCAGTTCATGGGTGTAGTTTGTTAAGGGCTGAAATGAGAAATTCCCAGAGATATCCAATAAGCAGCTGAACCTCTCAAAGCCTCCTTGGAAACCAAGCATCTCCACAGACAGCCTGATTTCATAAGAAAGGTTTTATTCTAAAGCCTTTTCCTCATTATCTTGCTTGGAATTTCATTGTAACACATGGCTTATCTTTAAAAAAAATACCAGAACTTGTGTGCTCTTGCTATTGATATGAGACAAATCTATCATGAACTTATTGCTAATTTTTAATTAAAATTTTCTATTCTGTAAAGCATGAGTCTTAGCCTGGCTGGCAATCATTCAGGCTCTTGGAACAGAAGATCTTAGCACAGCTTCATAGAAAATTCAGTGAGAACCTCCTGCAGGAATTCCTTTTTCCCATAGTGAGATTTCAGTAAATTACTCCATCCCTTTCAAGAGTAATTGCAATAAATCTGGCATAACCAGCAAACATGAAATATGTCAGTGCATCACAGTTCATTACAGTAGGATCTCCATTGTGGACTAATAATAAATAGTAATGTTCAGATAATGGCCAGGAAAATGTAACATCTGAGCACTGAAAGAACATAAATAAAGATCCAAACTCATCGGATCATGTTGGGAAGAGAATAAATGGATGCCCTGTGGACTTTTATCAAAGTGATGGATGAGGGGTTTTCTTTTTTGACTACTGAAAATGCAGAGAAATAAAAAATGTATCCAATGCCCAGACTTCCACTGGTCTCCGTGCATTTTCAGCAGCTCTCCCCTTCGATGAATGATTGAGGACTGTGAGCCCAGGATGTGAAGGACACCTGCTCCAGCAGGAATAGCTGGGATCATAATCCAAGTTGTAGCAGTACCTTGGGCATTTAAAGGGAAATGGTAAAAGAATTCTGCTGTGGGTTTTGTTTTGCTTTACTTCTCGGTGTTTTTAAAAAATCATGATTTCTGGCATGCATAAGCCTATTTCCTTTTGCTCTCGGTTTGTCCTCATTTGGAAAGTCTTGGTTCCTTCCCTTCACTTCTTTTTGGAGCATGATCCAATTCTGTATGCTTTTTCTGCAGTGCTAATCCTGTCAATCAATAACAAGCAGTTACATTCATTTTTTATACTGTTTTTTGCTCTTTTAAGCAACTCTGTCGAAGCACACTGCAGCACATTTCAGCTGCAGCACAACACGCTTCATTTTAATCTTTCACTGATACCTGCAGATGCACAGAAAACACGACTTTCTTGCAAATTATAGCTGAATAATTTAAAGCATGGCTAGATTATTATTGTGAGCTCATGAAGGAGAAAATTAAGGGTTTAAGGGACAAACTCAGTTCTGATCTAAAACTACCATAACATGTGGATTTAATAAAACGTACATCAGTAGTGAAAATTGGTCCAAATATAATTTCTGAATTGACAGTGTGTGTGGATAATCTTGTGATAACATTTTATTATTTTTCAGGCTGAAACAGAAGTAATCAAATCTCATTTGTCAAGGTTGGTTTCTTATTTTGAGCAGCTGAGGGGAATATTTTTTTTCTGCAGCTTAGCAGGTGTGTTGGAGGACTTTTCATTTTGTGAGTTTTATGGTAGAGGACAGAGACAGGACACCAGACTTGACTAATGAATGTTCTGAAGCATTGTGGAAATTCCATTCTCTCTTTATTTTTCCTTTATTCTTATCTATTCTGTATTTCCAGCAATTTATAGTTACTTACAGCCTCAGAAGCCTTTAATTGTTTCTGATGGCATTTTCTTTGTCAAAATATTACTTGTGCAGTTCTTGTATGGGTAATAAATATTATTTACAATGTTTAATTTAAATTCAAATAGTATGTATTGTGCCCAAAACAGATCAGGCACATACATCTATTTCAAACTTTTGTTAAAGTGACTCCACTTCCATGGCTCAACAGAACTTTGAGGGATGCAATATGTTGGTGTTTAAAATAGAAGCTCCTGATGTCGATAACAGCAACATGATTTTGTTCAGAACCTTAAACATGCTTTTTTTCAGTTTTATTTCCGTTTGTTTTCCAAAATGAAAGTAATCCCTGGAAAATGTACCTTTTCTTTTCCAAGCCTGTCTCCCTCCTACCATTTTCATTCCAATGGTTATAGTCCTAGCACTGGATAAAATTGCTGGTAAAATTGCTCCCAATTTTTTGTCTGATTAAGCCTGGATCAAACCCTGACCATGTTGTTGCATCTGGTTGTGTCACTCATGACAAGTTTCTGGTATTAGAAAATTACTTCCTGAATAAGCAGTCGTAGGCAGTGGGTAAGTTTCCTACTTGCTCATCTACCTCTTGGATAAAATACAAGATGTGAAGCAGGGCTTCCAGGCTTGTCATTGCTCATACAGGGTGTGTGGCACTTAACCCCTCCTCCCCAGCTTTTGAATACTTCATGCCAGAGTTTACACAATAATATAGCCCAATATATATTTAGGGCTCTGACCTGATAATTTGTTCTTTAAACTTAGCAATAAGACAGAATTCTGAGTAGCATGTTGTCATGTTGGCTTTGGAAGTCCTTCTGCCCATGCCAGAGTTTAGCCAGGGTATTGTAGAAGTCTGAGGGCACTGCTGTGCTTGTGCTGAGGGACAGATGCAAACCCAGGCCAGTTCTGCCACTTCATCCTTTTCCCAGCTTTTATTCCTCAAGTGTATTAATATCAAACCCAAATGCAGTCCTTCAGGTTCCAACACTCTTACCACATAGAGGCACTTTTCATGTGGTTTTTTTTCCCCTCCCTTTTGTTCTCTGAAGGAAGGGCAGCCACATCCACTGCTTCAGATCTTCATAAAATTTAATTTTTAAACATTGTCATAGTTCTCAGCAGAGAGATCAAACCAGAGTTGCATCAAATTGCATTCTGACCTCAAGGTATTATCCTCAAACTGCAGTCCATGGTGCTTCCCTCATTAGTTTAATGAATGCTACAGCAGTTTGTCTCGGTTGACTTTTTTCATAAACAATTGGAAGTCCTTTGTTGCCATGGCTTAATATCATTTCATGCCCTATCCCTTAATGATTCACAGCCAATTTGTTAATCCAGAACTCCATTTTCCCTGAAACACTCCTGTCCACAGTGATTATTCCCATAACTGCACCAAGCTGATTGAGAACTCCAGCTCCTGCCTGTGAGCCATTACTCCATCTCCATCACAACAGATGCTAAGGAAATCTACTACTTCACTCTGCTGACTCTCTTCTGAGCAGAAAATTCCGATCAGTTGCTTTTCATGTGAACAGAGGGCTTGATAGTAACTAATTTGCATTTCTTGTGTATTACCTTCCTGACCTAGGGAAGTTCAGACTCACTGTGCTGCCTGCTGACTCCAGCTGAGCAGCCGCCAGCGGGACTGTGGAGAGTGCTCATGCTGAATTTGCTGGTTCCACTGCAAGACAGAAGTTGTTGGGTGAGCAGCAGAAGAGGGAAAATAGGCCCTACTTCTCACAGACAAAGCTGCCTTTGCTTTCCAGAGGGTTTTTTTTTTCACTGATGAACTTCCAGAAACTGCCAAACTTGTGTCCCAGTTGCTGTTGTGGTGTACTGTGGGTACAGATGTTCAGAAGTTGAGATTTAGTTGGTTTATTTAATAGTATTTTCAAACATACATTAACACTGTATTTCAGATCAGAAATGGGCTTTGGGAGGAAATCTTCCAGTGGTCAACACTCAACACACTTTGCCCCATGAAGTACCCAAATTGGATATTATTTGGACCAGAACAGCGTCAGGCACTTGGCTATACCCAGGGATTGTGAAAACCAGAGAAGTGTGAACTCTTCTTTATTTCTCACTTTTAAAATATTTCACTTGGGTGCTCAGATGATGTAGCTATTAGTACCAGTCCTGGAATAATCTGAAAATTTTTAAGTTTTTTGTGAACATTCATTTTTATTCCCTTAGGGTAGCAATGTGGAGAAGATCACTGAAGTGTTCAGTGCTTTTCTTTGTGTACTTAAAAACATTGGTGGTGCATTTTACAGTATATTGGGTTTGAAGTGGCCTGCAAGAAAGGAAGTGTGGTTGGGAGGCAAAGCAGCACCTAAAAATGTGCATTTACAGGTAAACAAGTAACAATATATCCCTGAATGAGCAAATCACAAATAATTCTCAGTTTTATCCCTGCACAAGTGTGCAGACTTCCATGACCATGAAGACAATTTAGTGTTAAGAGCACAGACCAAATTGAAGGAAAATAGAGATGCACACTTGCACTCTGTTTGCAGAAATAAATTCCTGAACTGAAACTCTTTTGTGGCCTTGTGCCCACAAGTATTCCAGTTTTTTCTCGATGACTGTGGTGGAGGAGTGGGGAGGAAAATCATGAAGTGAAGCCACTGGGCTATTTATGGAATGCACTGATTCACAAGCAAGGCGTGTAGGTGCCCTGTTCCTGCACACAGCCAAAAAACCAGATTGGTTTGGTGCTGGGGATCACATGGGTTGTGTGCTGGCATCAGATTCAGCATGAACCTGAGGGGTTTAGTTTTTAGGAGGACATTTTTCCATATGTTTGCAACTTTTAAACGGTGCGTTTTGTTAATATAAATAATGTCGCTGATTTTTTTGTGACCTCACATGTATTAAATTCCCAGTACTCTGGCCAGTGGTCTGGATTTGTGTTTTATTAAAAACAATCAAAAAAAAGAAATGCCCCCCAAAACCCCACAACAAAAATGATCAAAGTAAGAAAATTTTTGTTCTTCTATTTTGGATACATCCTTTTGCAACATAACCTCATTTTTCAGTCTCCACTGGATTTGTCACCAGTAGTGCAGCAGGCACAGTTGATCTTAGCATTGAGCTGAAGAAGTGCTTCTCTGTTAGGTGATCTTAAATATACTGTTTTCTTTGCTGCAATTGTTTGGGTTTTTGTTGTTGTTGTTTTTTGAGGGGGGGTTTATTTGTTGTTGTTGTTTAATTGTTATTGATGGTAACTTGAAGAATTGTATCATCTGTGAAATGGCCAGCACTTAAAAAATTAAGCTATTACAGATCTAAGCATTAAAAAAATCAAAGCAATTTAAAAGTTATGCACACCCATACATTCTACACTCAAGCAAAATAAAAAGCAACATTTTATGCAGAAAAGCCCACACATTTCACAGATCAGCACATTGCTATTCCTATGCAAAATATTTATAGACAACTCAGTTTTAAATTCAGCTCAATATGGATTAGAGAAAAACTAAAGAAGTTTGAATGAATCAATAAGTTTCTCATTAATACTAGCCTTAGAGTGAGAACGTTTTTTATTAATACAAAACACCATGCTTGTCTACAAATGAACCAGTCATATCATTTTTTCTTTTGTACTTCTTTCTGCTCAGTAATTATTGATCTGCCAACATGGAAATTCTATGGATTTTCTATATAATACCAGGTGTTTTTCTCATGTAGGAGTGGCTGGTTATTTTAAATCAAGTTAATATTGTAAAACACACTACAAAGTATGTATAAATTGTGAATAGGGAATGGGGAATGGTTTCCAAATTCCAAATGGGAATAGGTTTCACTTGTCTAGGGGTTTGATAGACCTCACCTCCTGTGATTGAAGGTGGGGTTTTGTGTAGGAAGTGTGATTTCATTGAAATTGAACAAGTGAGTGTTACTTTGGGTTTCTAAGCTCAAAGAGGTAACTTAGCAAGCATTGCCGATTTCAGGGATAAAGAAAAAAGGTTGTTCAGCTGCAATCTGTCTGAGTTACAAGGAAAACTGTTCCAAATGTGCAGCTCCACTGTTCTGCTGGGCCCAAGCTGAGTGTAAAATCAGGAGAGAGACAAAGAAAATCACTGGTCTTGTCCTGCAAGGATCTTCATCTCATGGGCCCAGTTGAGACACTTGTACATTCATAGGGCTGAGCAGTTTGGCATCCAGTTCACATCTAAACCCTGCATCTGGCACTTCCCTTACAGCATTTCTGCTCTAGTATTTGTGCTTGGTGAATTCCAGGGAAGCAGGAATTGTTTGGCATTGGGAATCCTGCGTGTTGGCCTGTGCTCTTCTGCTGTGGGCACTTGTGGGATTCGCTGGTTCAAGGAGTCAGCAAAAATCCTTGACAAGTCACAGAAATAAGTCATGTGTGTGTCATTCTGGAAGACACTGTAAATAAACTGTAAAAGGGATTAACAGCAAACAGATCATGTGAATCTATTCACACAAAATCAGAGGAGCTGAATCTCAGGCTGTGTCCAAGTCAAGACTGAATTCTCCTGTAAGGCCTAAAGCCTAAGAGGTTTTTAGTGGTCATGCTTAGGGACTTGCTTATATCTTCAAAAATGTCTTCTAGAGAGCTCCAAGAGTTATGTGCAGTCATCTTCCTTGCATGTGCCCACAGTATGGTGGGAAATAGGCCACAAAAACCAGGGAGTGCTTGAATATCCCCGAGAGAAGTTTTCCAGAGGGACTGGTGACTTTATTGTTTATGACAATAAATTACTCCTGAAGAAAACAGCCAGGAGGGAAAATGAATATTAGAAAAATCTGACAGATTTATAAGTGACTTAACTATCATTTCCATCCAGATCTTTCTCTTATTGACAAAGAAATATAAGTATCTCCTTATGCAGTTTTGAACATAACAATCATTATCTAGAAAAGAAATCCCTTAATTAATGTGCCCTTTTGTCATTATGTTATCAGTGATAATCACCTAATGAATGAATGAACTGATCCACAGTTCTATTAGGAGCTGCTTTTGAAGCCCAGGCCACTCTAATTGCCACCTGTGCAAATGTGTAGTTGGTAAATTGCTGAAGACAAGTTGATGTAAACCCAGTGTTCGAATTTAGAAGGAGTGACAGACCTAATATAGTTAAATAATCAAAACAGATCTATTTGACAAAGCCAGTAATTATTCATTTGAATACCAATTAGTTCTGAGTAGGTAGGTTTATTCCAGCTCTTTCCTTGGCCATGGAGAATGCTTGTATTTCTTTTCCAAACTCACCAGAAAAATACAGGCAAAAGTTCATTATGCAAAACCAACATAGTGCATGGCACTTGCCTTTTCAGTATTTCTATTTACTGCCATGCTGCAAATCCATCTGCTCAGAACAGACAAATTGTTACCCCATTGTTGAAATTAAGTAATGAGATCAATCAGTAAGAGACTTCTGCAGGTGGGGGACATTGGTCCAAGCAGGACAGTGTAAAAACTGAAAAGTTTTAATAAAAGGGCAAAACTGAGGATATATTGACAATGCACCTGCTTTTCTCACAGCTGTTTATCTCACATTTGGAACTATTGCCTGTAATGGTATTCTCATTATGGTGGAGGCTTCTGATCTTCTTTTATGAGTGACACATCATCTATTTATCTATCAGTCAATCAATCCATCAATCAGCTATTTTTAATAGGAACAAAACACCCTCTTTCCCCTCATATTTCCTCCAGGATTGCCATGGGGACTAAGTTAAATTGATTAAAATTGGAACTTCATGATTTTTTATTAGCTCTGAAATGCAAATAAGTGTCTGTACTTTCTGTAACCAAGCATTAGCTGAGCAAATACAAATTTGCATAACTTGGAAAGCTGGAGTATGGGTTGATTGCAAAGCCTGATGTTGCAGAAGTAAAACTTGTTAGAATAAACTCTCAAGGTTATTTTTTATTCTAGCAACTGAAAAATATAAAATTAAGTCAATAAATACATGTGAGTATGTCATTAACCTTATATAAAATCTTTTCCTTCCTGCTTTTAAATATATATATGAAAAAAATAATTAATTCAAGAGTTCAAACAAGTTCAATATTTTCATTTTTCTTCTGAAAAGTAATTTATGTGAGACAATTCCTTGGTGTGAAATCTGTAACACCTATTAATTCCTAGGAGAAATAGACACTACAAGAGGTGGAGTGGTGGAACTCTGTCTCTGCAAAATTTGGTGTCTTTTCTGCCTTGAGCATATGTTTGGATGAGGTACAAGTATGGATTTTGCATTCTTTTTTCTGGGTGTAAATGCATGTGCCCTACTGGCAGTGCCTCATTTTTACTGTTGGAGCAGTCAGTGCTGAGAAGAACGTGGATGTTGGGAATAAACACCCTTCAAGGATTTTTTTTCTCCCGAACACTTTTAAAGTTTAGGATAAGATTTTTGAAACGTGGCACTCTGTTGTTTCCAGGTGCTTTATTTCAGGTAAGAATATGAGGCACAGTCTTACTAAAGTGAAGAGATCATTTGTGATTTAACAAGGATCAGCTGCATGGAAGAGTAAAGTGTGGATTCTCTGGAGCTGTCATATTCCAGGTTAGTGAAAGGATTGTTGAAGAATTGGCAAAATTGTATCAGAGGGAGAGGATGAGTTGATGATGTGTGAGGTGATGGGGTTTAGTAGGCCGTGAGAAATGTTAAAAGAGAAATAATTCAGTGCAATGGGTCTCTTGAAAGCAGATTTGCAACAGTTGGGCAGATCTGAGAGTTTTCAAGGAAACGATGATGAGCCTGAAAGGAATCTCTTTGCTGATTTGCATCTGGCTTTGATGTTTTACATCCTAGCAGAAACTGTAAATTCAATTCAGCAAAACCTTTGTTATTTGCTTTTTTTTGCACGTCGCTGGTGTTTTCTTTTGCAAAGTGGGCAAAATTCAGGAGGAATTTGTTGTAAATGAATCAAACATGTCTTTTCTTCTTAACAAAAAGTGCATTTTTTGAATATCTAAAGTTTGGAAAAGCCACACTGAGCTCAGACTCTTTGTACTCTCAAACACCTAATTCCACACACCAGAAACATGAATTATGCCACTTAAAATCTGAGGCATTTTTTGCAATGTTCAGCCAAAAAAAAAAAAAAAATCTACTGTAAGTAGCGTAGTGAAAAAGGTAGTGGTTAAGTGCAGTGAGTAAATAAGAATTTGGTTTTGTTTTTTTTTCCCTAGGGTTAGGTTTTAAAAGAGTTATGGAGAACTCTGGGCTGTCAGGTGTACAAATACACCTGCTAACTACAGGATTTTCCTTAATGGGAGAAGGAGTTAAGTCACTGGAGCTTGGGTACTGGTAAAAAAAGCCTTTCTTATATTTTAAGGAAATGTCATGGAGGGAATGGATCTTATTTGGACACAAATGCTAAGACTATGTTGGAAACCTTTTAATTTTTTGCAAGGCTGGTTTGGAACATGGTGAGTGTTAGGTTAATTAGGTGAAACTTGGGTAACAATGGATGTTTGCTCTCTCTAAACACTCTGACAAGAAAACCACTCAGAGCTTTGCTCAACAAAGCTCAAGATTTGCTGCTTGTATAAAGAGTACACCTCAGAGCAGTTGCATTCAATTTCTTTCAGTTCAGGTAACTTTATTTTTATTCTTTTTGCAATTCCTGTGAGGAACACTACTTAAGGAATTTAAATCTTACAACATGTCCAGGGCCATTTAGATCTCTCAAATTGGCAGGACAGCCTATGTTCTGACTTAAACTTTATTTCATGAGCTCACTAAGAATTAAAATAAACAAACATGACAGAAGACTTGCAGGGATTTGCAGGTGACCACGGCTGCATAAATGCCAAAATGTCAGCAGGAATGGAGTGAGCATTCCCACAGCACCCTTGTTTTCCTACTTCATGTCCATCCAAAAGGCCCCAGCCAACAAGAGACTGCAGCCTCTGGATTACCTTTGGATAATGTTTATGTGTAGCAGAGAGGACATTTTGGGGAAGGAGAAGATAAATAAATGAGATGTTTTTTGCTAGGTGGAAGCTCAATATACCCAGAATGAGACTGTAAAGAGATCCCATAGTCTCATTAAGCAGATGAACACACCAGGTGTATTTTCTAAGCCCAAGTCAGGTTCAGGAGAGCTAGTTACAGTCACCCATTTATCCATCACCACTGATAAATACGAGTTCTTGTCCTCATCACCCTGTGTGCAGGGGGGCTCAGGGATCTCTTTAATTTTCTGTGCCAGAGAGCAGTTTTATTGTCAGTAACAGAGCTCAGCCCTATGTTCACTTGGTGCTTGCCATCCTTCTCTGTCTAGGAGCCAGCACTCCAGGCAGGAGAGCCTCCTCTAACTGAGAAAATCCAACCCCAGGTCCTCTCCTGTGCAGAAACACTTGGCACCTGGTTCAGTCTCTACAGTCACTGCTGATTATGTGATTTTTATGTCAAAGCATGGGACATTTGAGACGTGCTGGTCCTCATGAGGGCACATAAATGAGAGACATTAACAAAACCAGCACCAACTATGAAATCTCTTGTTGATAAGAATTGTTTGGGTACCCTAAAAGCTGTTTTTCCTTGCGTTACCTCCCAGCAGAGACCAGTCCTTCCTTCAGCTCTTAGCACTTACAGTACCTCATGGGTTAAAATCAACCACTCCCTTCTGTTTCAAATTTGTTTTCCTTATCTATCTATTTGCATTCCAATTCCTTTGCTCTCTCTAATTTCTCTTACCTCAACTCAGGCCTGTACATACAAAGGTAGGAAATAAAACAAACTTGTTAATAAACAGACAGTGTTTTAATTAAAGGGTTCAAAAAAGTTCGATTCCAATTAGTCTCACCTCCAGCATTTATGCATATTAACTACCCTAAATTGTCTTCTTCTAGATTTTCTGTGAAACTCCAAAGAACAGAATTAAAACAAGAACTTCTAAGAGATTTTATCCTTGAAATATTAATTATTAATGACATATTAAAATTCCTATGCTTTCTATTAAAATTACTTTAATCATCAAGACAGCAGAACAAAGAAGTGCCTCTGTAGTTTAAGATATTATACAGGTGGTTGTTTCAAATAAATCTGGAGAATTCTAAAAGATATATATAGGAGATTTAAAAAACTATTTTTTGCAATATATTAATTTTCTCAAGGAGTGGAAATGAGTGGAAAAAATTGTTGACATGGCTGATGTCCTTGCACACCGCAGTGTTGTACTGTTGAGGTGGTGAAAGTGACATTTATCCATTAAACTGCAACTACAGCCTTCATCTGCTGGGGTTAGGAAGAAATGGGGGTTAATTAATGTCTATATGCCCATGGATTTCACTTTCAATTAGTCCTTTAAATTCTATCTAATTTTTTTTTTGTCCTGAGAACAAGTCTTTAAAAAAAAAATCACATCTGATACATTCATTCCTGCAAGATGGTTAGTGCCTTCATTTCTCATCAAAGTCATTGCAAAATGAATGAATGCAACAGATTAAGAAATTGAATCTTAAATTATTCATTCATTATTCAGAGGGCTGGGAATCTCTGAAGTAGCCAGGACGATTCATAAGGGAAAAATGCAGGATACTGTGGGAATTAGTCCAATTTTGGACATGAACTTCAAGTGACAAGGTCAGATTTCCAACAAACTGAGCAACCTTGAGAACTGCCAGAAAACTGTCAGACTATATGGTCGAAATAAAGCTGTAGATAAATACAATTTAGTGCATATTTAGTTTTAAAATGCAACGTTTGGAGAATTCCTTTCAGGAGTTAAAACTGAACAAATCAATTGAAAGATAGTTGGAGATGGAATTAAGTACATCTACAAGGTTAATCTCTGCTGTTCAGTATCTTTTAATACAGAAAACTACTGATCTTGTGAATCTTTAACAGATAAAAACTCTTTAAAAAATAAAACCCAAACTTTGATAATCAGTGATTCACCATGCTTGCAAAAGTAAAACTAATATCTTTAAGATGAAGTTTTTACAATTAATTTAGAGAATTTTATGCTACTTTTAGCATCACTCAGACCTATAGATCACTCAGATTTTTGTAAGTCTTTGGAAAAGAAATTTCTTCATAGAAAAAATTGTTTAGGGCACTGAATACTAACACAAACATATATCCACTGAAATAATTATTAAAAAAACCCAGACAGTTGGCAGTTGCACATGCAATTCTTGCACTAAAAAAAGTGAAAGACAAGAAAAGAGGCAGCTATTTTTCATAAGGGAGAAGAAGAATGAGTTAAAGCATAAAGGTTAACTTGACTGACCTATCTTTCCTGGTAATATGCTGAAATTCATGTTTCAACAAAATATTTGTTTGCATCCAAAAGACAAGGAGAAGATAAGAACCCATATTCATTTATCAAGAAAAAAGTCACTCGAGACTTACTTAATTTCATTCTAAGACAGAATCATAACTCATTGGAAAAGAGAGAAGAACTAGATGTCAGAAACCTGATAAAGATTTTGGCATTTTCTCAGATGACATTCCTATCCACAACATAGGGAAACACAAATAAAACAGGAGAAATGTAAGTTCTGTGCGGATGTATTTAGAATTCCAGAAGGGGATAATCATTGAGGTTTGCTGTCAGAATGGAGGGATGCCCAAAATGAGATTCAACAGATTTCATGGTGGCTTAAAATTCTCATGAGTGCCTTGGGTAGGAGACTATGAAATATGGAATTTGTAGGTGACATCTAACTAGGGATGCTTCAAACACAGTGGAGAAAACACTGCAGATTCAGGATGACTTTGCTGAGGTGGAGGAAGGCACAAAATGTGCACAGTACAATAAGAACAAGGTAGAAATCCTAGGAAACCATCACCTACGACAATATATCGGAAAATGCCAATTTTGCAGGAAAAAAGTGCACAGTTATCAGGTGAACACAGGTTAACAACACTGTGTTCTTGCTGGAACAACAGACAATATGATGAACATAACTGGGCCCACCTATGCAAGGCATGGAAAATAATCCTTTTGCTTCACTTGTTTCTACATCCTTAGCCTCAGCTGGAGTTCAGTGTCCACCTTCCTGGAAAGATGTGGAGTTGGGATTGTTCCAGCTGAAAACATGAACAGTTTTCCTCTCCTTCCTCCTTTCTTCACCTTTTGTTCTCTAACTTTTATTTCCCTGGTCTACTACTTAATGCTTGTTCCTTTGGCTACTCCAGCCTCCAGACCTGCTGGATGACAGCACAGAGCAATTCCTAAAATCCCAGAATGGTGATCCCTGCCTGATCCTTGCTGGATGCTTCCTCTGATCAGCTTCAGAAGCAGGTGATGTTTGGGCACTTGCAGCCAAGGGGTCTCTCCTCCACACTGAGCTGTCAGAGCTCTTCCCTGGCCTTTAATGTATGTTAGAATATAGGCCTTAATATACATAATTATAATATATAATTAATATTGGGCAGCCTTTCAGTGGCAATATTGACAGAGAAAAGCCTGAGAACACAACACAAGCAGACTCATCTCCCTTTAAACAGCTCCACAGAGGGAAACTTACATGAAAAGTGTGTAACTGGGCAGAAAAATCATCCTTTCGTAACTGGCAAATTAATGTCACTTGTTGCATCCAATCCTGGTTGCAACTTGTTTAATTGAGTCTTATTTCGTTGATTAATGCTAAATGAGAATTAACTACTTCTGACAGCCAGCAGCACCCTCAGGATTGTGCCCCTGTCTCAGAGCATTTGTTTCATCTCCTGAGGGCTGTTCTCAGGCAGATGAGAGCCTCTGAGTGCCCAGCACACACAGCTCCTGAGCTGCTGCTCAGCTCCATCATCCCACATCCATCCATCCATCCCTGCAGAGGCAGCTGCTGGCTCACACCAGGACCTCCAGACTTGGAAAACTTGGAAAACTCAGTATCTCACCAGATGGAGATCTCTCACATCACTAACAACCATTTCACCTCTGTTGCAGCTGCCCTTGCTCCTTGTCAAACTAATGCTCCTTGTTGCTATTGCTATTTTTTTTCTTTTTTTTTTTTTGTAATTTCTACATTTTCTGGGAAAGACAGTTTTCACACTATTGACAAGGAATTTTGACTCTGTATTTGTTCAAATGTTTCTCCTGACAGTAGGAAGACTCTTCTCAGTTTGTCATTCAGCATACAGCAATTTCCCCCTTACATTCTGAGTTCCTTGAAATGGGTTGAAATCTAAAAATATTTCTGACAGAAGCAGTTACAGCAGACATCTTAATTATTATGTTTCCAAGGGGATGACAGTCAGGGTAAGGAAAGCTGATGTGTATCCCTGCAGCTATGTGCTTTTTACACTGGAACTTGAGGCTATTATAGATCACCTGGGGGTGAGACAGCCACAAACACCTCTCATCACATTTATACCAGGTGCCATTTCATGGGGTGAGGGGCTCACCCCTTCCCTTCTCGTTTTATTTCTGTGCTGTTGAACTTATTGATGATCACAGATATCCCAGGTAGATATCCAAACATGATAAAAGCAGCTGCTCTGCAGTGCCTGCAGGCAAGGCAGGGCTCAGAGGCAGGGCAGAGGAGCTCAGAAAAGCCCCACCTGTTTTCCCTGAGAACCATTGCTCCATTTCCAGGCACTGCTGATTTTACCTGTTGCCAAATTCTTTCCATCTGTCAGGGCATGGGAGTGCTGCACCTGCTGCCTCCTGCTTAAATGGAAGAGGAGGAGCTCCTCACACCCCACGCTGTGCAGCTTATAGGACAAAAAACATAATGAAGGAAGTAAATTTAAAAACAGACCCCACTGATCAGGTGTTGCATTGTGTTACACAGAAATCTAATTGTTCAACCAGTTCAGAAGACATTGATTCTTCAGGAAATGTATGCCAGGAAAAGCAAAAGGGAAAATATTTTATAGTTTAATATTATGTGTTAGAATTATTCTGCTAATCCTAAACTCCTCCTAAAAGAGGGAAAAATAGCTAAAAGGAGCAAACAAGTCAATGCTAAATTGGGCTTCTTATATTGTCAATGAAAATAGAGTGATCTCTATGTAACATTGAATAAATTTATTACTAGAGGAAGAAAGGAGGATTTGAAAAAATTGCTATATCGTACTTTATCTAAAGACTTCTCTGCAATTTCCAGCAACAAGCAGTTGTCAACAGCAACTGGAACATCACAATTGTAAAACAAATACCGACAGTCACTAATTTGCAACCAAGATATATTGGTCTGATTCTCTCCAGCCCTTAAAAACTAACTTATCCACTTGTCACTCAGTACCCTGATATTTTCATCAACACTGCCTTCCATGAGCTTCCTGAAGCCCATTTGTCTGAATATTCAATAAGGTATTACGTTTGTGTACTGAGTTTTTGAGTGTATGAGCTGTTTGGTTTATTTTAGTCCTGAAAGAAATGGCCCGATGGGCACACACTTAATTTTAGGTGTTTCTGTAAGGATCTGCAGACCAGCAGAAGGAAAATTTCAGTGGTAAATGTAAGAATTGATAACAGCACAGAGAAACTCATCACCACCCCTGAAATCTCCCCTCTGCCAGGAAACCCCAACAAGTTTTTTTTGTAGGTGCAACTTCTAGTGTCATGAACTTAAGAAAAATGAAATACCAAAATGTTAAAAGCTGTTAAGGGTAATTCAGGGACAGGATCCTGTGAAGCTGAAAGTTCCCCTGAAACATCTGAGAGAGGGGTTGGACCACAAATGATACAGCTTTTCTGGACTAGGAGTGGGTAATTAGTCTTAATGAATAACCGTGCTTCCAGTAATGTCTAAAGACACTGACATTTCCTCTGAGTTTTTATGTAACATCAAGTTTAATATTTCTAGTGCAAAAAGGTTGTATTTTAAGATTGCTTCTGCAAAGATATGTTTTATTAGAGAGAAAATCTTAGCTTACTGATGTTCCCCAGGCATTGGTAATTTCCATCATCACGTTGTCCATCATATTTCACCATCTCCAAAGTCCCTTGACAGTCTCTCTGTGGACCCTTCTCTAGAATTTCATAGAGAAAACCAGGCAGGAAATAAGTTTTAAAAAATATTAAGAGCTGTAATTTCTATACAGCCAGATCCCACGAGCTGCAACTGCAGTTTATAGAGTGTGTGAAGTTTGAGGAAGACTTAAGCAAAAGAGCCATGGTGGTTTCTGAAAACCTGATTTTCTGGATCTCAGTGCGTTGCTTTTGAGTGAAAACCATGTTTTGAGGGGATATCTGGCTGATGTGGCTGTAAATAAAAATGAACTGAGTGTCAGTGTCATGGGACAACCCTGTAGTTTTGACAGGACAGCTGTAGTTACTTCTGCTGACAAAGCTGGGGAACAGGCGAGCAAGATTTTGGGAAGCTTCAGAAAGATTTATCTACTCAGGGTTTTACTGCAGATTGCCTACAGAGAGTGCTCAGCCTGCCCTGACAGATGTTGAGCAAATATTTAACTCATGTTATGTATTTAATATATTTTCTACATATACTCATTTTATCTTACCTGACCTTGCAGTGTTGCCTGTGAGTGTATCATGCACAGAAAGGGGAGGCTGGGGAAAGGAAGGTGAAGCTGCATAAAAGAATAATTCATTGTACTTCTGTCTGGATAAAGGCATAATGAGACTTTATAAGAACTCATATATGCATGAAACAAAATGTCTTCAGGGTGCCAACATTAATCTTTATTGTTCATTTTCACCAGCCATGAGAAAATCCTATGTGGACAATTATAGCCACACATATAACACAATAGGTTCTGGCCTCTCTGTTGAGGATAATTTCTTATATTTAGTTAGATTTTAGTGGATTCATTCATGAAGAGGCATTTACTGCCTTACTGCAGCAGATGAGAGCTCAGAGACTGAGAATAAACCTGTCTGCATTGAAGAATGGCTTGAGTAAGAGAAAAAAAGGAATTATATCTCTGATCCCAACTGACAGATTTTTTATCTGCCTTTTCAATTTAAGGTTTCTGACCTGGTGATATCATTAGCTCCGTGGATTATTTCTGTATATCCAGGACAGTGAATAAATTAAGAGGTTGTTTCCCTCATATTTTGACAGGATTATTGATTTGGGAGAGATTCCCTGTACTTCCACAAGCACTTGTGGAACACCGGCAAAAAATGTCAAAATAGAAGAAAACTGTCAAAGTTACCCTTGTAATTGTCATCCAGAGGATGAATTACTGAGCAGGGTACAGGTTAAGGAACTTCTAAGAGGTGTTTTTTGGCATGATGGGTGATGCTCTAAGAAGCATTGATTCCTTAAGGAGTGGTGCACCTGCACTCTGCTCAAAAATCAATGGACAGGCAGTGCCAGTTTTGAAGGCAGAAGAACTATGTAATGTTAAATACTTTAAATTTTGGTGTCTGTGAGGAAAGAGTGTGTCCCCTCAGGTGTGTGCCTCATGCTGGAGAGCTCACACCAAGACACATCACGTGGACAGGTCACCTGTCTGGGTCCCCATATGGATGGGAGAGGCAGGTAAGGGGCAGAGAGAGATTTCCTGGCTGTGCTGGAGCAGCAGCAGTGGCATTTTCAGGAGTGTTTGTGTTTGTGATGTCATTGGAGCAGGGGGGACTGACTCTGCTGCATGTTCAGATGGCTCTGCTGGGATTCTACCACAAGTCACATCCTTTAACTTTTCTCCACATTGGTACCCAGCCACAAACTGGAGACAACAGTCAATTTTTCCCCATTTCAGCTGTAGGGCTGTTAAGAAAGAAAATTTATTTTTCAATTGTAAAGGTGTCATCTGACACCTTTGGTGGAGGAAGCATAAAAATAATGACATTCCTTGAGGGAAAATGCTGCTTTTCCTTTATAGCTATCTCCTCTCCTGATAAAGTCAGAGCCTGAGGATTCGTGTTGGCTGCTGACCCTGGAAGAGCTGGACTGAAGTCTTTTGGAAGGCTTCCTGTGCTTGCCTTGCCTTCTCAAATTCTCAGAGATGGTGAGGTTAAATTTAACTTGGAGCCTGTTTTGCAATTTGTTTGGCTGTTTCATAACGTTTTGCTTAAATAGCACAGAGAAAAGAAGAAAAAGGAAATAAAAAAGCCTCCCCCAAACCAACCACAGAATTCGAAGTGAAAGGTTTTGGGAAGGTAATTGCAGCCCCTGCCTCTCCCTTGTCTTTATGTTTGTGCTGAAACTCACAAACTGCACTTTTTCTTAAGTATCTAATGGTTTGCCAGTTGCAAAATAAATTATTGTGCAACTTAAAGCATGTATAGATCTAATTGGCTGAATGAAATCCTATGAGACAATGCCTAGAATGTTGCTCCTGCTCCTTCCAGTGTGGAGCGACGACCAATCATCCAAAACTCTAAATTTTTAATCAAGGCTTTCAGGCAATTAATACAATCAGTAGTGGATTTTACCTACACACTCGTTCTTTTTGAAAGGCCTTAATATTCATCAGCATGCCTGAAAAGAAAAATAAAAATCAGCCTTAATGCTGACAGTAGGGCCATCTGTCAGGGAGCAGTTGCAGAAGGGCAGTGTAAGAAAGGCATGGCTTTCATCTGCTGTACTGTTTGACAAATTTGGTGGTTTGTACATACTAAGGATGAAAAAGAACCTCCAGAGCCTGGAAAAAGATCCTAAGTGTCTAATAATTGCTTTATTTTTATGCTTTATTTCAACCCATGTCTTCTCACTGTGCCTGGACATTTTACAAGAAAGAAAATTTACCTTAACCTAGGAGCTGGTTCAACGAGAGCCTTTTTTTTGTTTGAACCCTATGAAACTGCCATCTACTCTTCTCTTTGATTTACTTGAAGAAAATAATGCTACACAATTTTCTCCAGCCTTTTTAATTATCAGCTCTTTGAAATTAATTGAATTTGCAAAGATAATACGTTTTTCTCAACGTCTTCAGGTCAAGATGTTATCAGATACCTTAGATAACTCAGATGTGTGAAAAAACAGGATTGAACTGAACTCATCTATGTTTAGCTTCCTTTTATTAAAAGGAAGACAAAAATCACATTTTCATCTCGAGTGGCAAAGAGTTCTACAAGTGATGGAGTCCTACTGTAGAATTCTGTCCATCAGCACCAATATGTATAAATAGAAGTCACATTTAACAGGGTACAGAGATTGCAGATTAAAACACTGAATCACATTTGTATGACAATTTTTGTGTGAAATAGACATAAAACAACAGAGGACAAAATGACCCTTGGTACCAAAAAAAAAAAAAAATCATCCAAGCAGAAAAATAATTTACAGTGTCTAGGCTGTTGTATAGAGAGTCAGGTATGAAATTATATTAATTCATCTTGATAAGTTCATACATTTCTACGCCTGAATTCTTAAAAAGAAAAAGTATTCAGAGGGTTTTTTTGGCTGCTTCTTTTAAGTTACCTGTAGAAGAGTTGGAGCACAGGCACAAAATTTGAAATTTTAAAATTTTGACTGAGTTAACAGTACTCCTAAAAATTAAAAGAGCTTAGCTTTGACATCAGACATTAAATTGGAATTACTTGTACTCTTTTAAACAGGTACCTACTGATAGATGCCAATAGATACCTATTGTCAATTATAAATAGGATAAATAGAGATGAGGATTTTTTCCCCTTGAGAATCTTATGAAATCCCTCAAGGACATTATATTGGCAATTTTTACAATGTCTTTATCAAACTTGGGAAGATCAAAACTGAACAAAAGATTCCAGGTTTGACTTAAATGCTGCACAGAAGTGAGTGATCCCTTCGTCTTTTTTCTTTTTTCCTCAACATTAGGACTTCTAAATTAAGAACTTCCATTGAACATCCGCATGGATTTGCTGATAGATTCTTCTTTCAAATCAAGGAGTTTTTTTACTTTATTCTCCAAGTCATCAGTGCAAATTGTTATGATTCTATTTAAAGGAAGCTCGAAGGTCTTGGGGCCAGCAGAAGGGCTGGCACAGAAGTTAACGAGATCACAGAACACCCTAATGATGGAGTTCAGTGGAGATGTAAATTAGATTATTTAGCCTGTTGGGCTTTATTTTAAAAGGACAAGTTGTAATTCATAGTTTTAATAGCAAATTTATACAGCACAGATGAAATACTGTTAGAACCATGCTCATCTTCTAGACTGTCCAATCAGGCAGAAATCTGGGTGCCTTTATATGACTCTTGCCCATCATGGATATAAAATTAGAATTTAATGAGGACTCTACAAAACTGCTGAATTTTAGCCACAGTTTAAAAAATCTGCAGTGAATCTTGAACTTTGATTTCATGTCTTACAGAGACAGAAGCTTTTCAGAAAACCCTGGTTTTGATTTATGTCCCTCATGACATTTGTAGAGGAACGCATTTGATATTTTATTAAGGATCCCCTTCTATGATCTCAACATCTGTAAGTTGGGAACTTCAAGAGGCAGATTTGGAGGTTATGACTTTTCTAGCATAAGGCTAAATTGTGATATAAGTTAAGGAGAAAACCAGAACTGTCAGACTTCTTTACAGTAATTTCCATCAAATAAGTATTACATTTTTATTTTTTTCTCCCAAATATTTTTTTGTAATACTCAGCATATCCAGAATGTGTCTAAAAGAAAAATACTGCCATGACTAGCATATTAGATGATTGATCCTATCTTTTATCATATTTTGAGAGAGAGAAATTATACCTGTAGTGGACTTGATCACAATTTATGATTATGATTAATAGAGCCTTTTTTTATTAACCCTACTATGTAGGTCCCATTCCATGTTTTCAAAAGCTTTAGCAAGCAAAAGGTATTCCAGAAGAAATATAATTGAAACGTAAAAGAGTGTTTTTAGCTGAGTTTCTGTGTGGGAAAAAGCAATGTGAAAGGCAGATAATTATCCCTAGATAAAACATCAATTACTTTTTCTATTTTAGCACATTAAAGCTTCTTACCTTACCGCATGCTGATAAAACGGAACAAATATTTTCCAGAAAAATCTAAATCTTAATGTCTAGATGGCTTTTAGAGGGGAGGGGGAAGAGAGGGAGGCAGATAAACATTTCTGGGTTACTGAGTAGGAGCAGGAAGGGTTCCCCAGCCAGCCGGGCTCCTCTCCTGCCTTTCCCTTTCTCCTGGGCTGCTCTTTGTGACACTGGTGAAGACTTATCTGGCTCTTCCAGTCAAGGGCAATAACATTTTCTGCAGAAGCCTTGAATAAATTTGTTTCTCTTACACAGAGGCTGGGAAGGATGAGGCACAAGAAAATCCTGTTCAGCTCACTCCCAGGGCACAGGGAGAAATCCTAATTCCTAACAGATTTTTGCCCAGACTTTTTTTTTAGCTCCTGCAGTGACAAGCCCATAACATCCCCTTCAGTCTATCCTGTCACTGTGTTACTCTTCCCTCTACCTAGCTCAAATCTAGCTCAAATGTAAACTATTTTCCGTGGGTGTTCCCTCAGCAGCAGCTGTTTGTGCACCCCAAGAGAAGACCCAGCCTACTTCTGTCTCTTCTTTTAACTGAACAAAGCCAATTGGTTCCACCTTGCCTCACAGATCGTGTTTTCTAGTGCTTCCATCATTACTTCATGTCTTTCTGTGCCACTGTGTTTGTTTAAATATCCCATATTACAGAGACATTAATCCAGCCAAGGTCTCATTAGGGCTGGGCAGAACAGAGAACTGGTCTGTGTCTTATTTAGCCTGCTTATATTTTCCTGAATGGCTTTTTTTTTTTTTTCCTTCCTTTTCCCATCAGCATGGCATTATTAGTGAACCATTCCTCTTGGTGATTATCTCTCCTTGAATATAACAAGCTGATTTTCTGGGATAGGTTGATACAATTTTTCACAGATTTTTCAGAACATACCTATAACATAATGAAACAGGGTTAGAATCCAACATTTCTTCTGAAGTAGTTGCAGTTCCTTTTGCCCTTATGTTTCTACACACTTGGTAGCCCTGTGTATGGAAAACCACCAGTTCTGCAATGCCAAACACGTGATTTGGAATGGATCATGTTTGACAAGTGTTCCCCAAACTCAGAGCCAAGGTCTGCGCTTTTGCCCAAGTGTCTGTCCCCACTGGGGTCCCCAGGCAGTACCAGAGTGGCCTGGGCCAAAGATAACAGGGGTCTGGCACTTCTTTGGGGGAAATGGATGCTCTGTTCCTGACAACTAGAGTTTCAATGAAACACCCCAAGTGTGGGAACTTAAAGCTCACTAGAAATCTTGAAGAATAACAATTTAGTCCGGTTTAGACTGATCAGGCATTGGAAACGCCGCCGTCCCACTGGAAAGATTGCCAAGAAGGCAAAGACTTCAAAAAATACACCTTACTGCTGCTGATAAAAAAGGGTGTCTGAGAGGAAATGAGCAAAGATCCATTCAGGTCACTTACAAACTCTGCTCTGACAGCAGCTGCTCCTTCCTCCCCTTCCTGCCCACGACACTCTGTGTCAGTGACCTGCAGTGCCTGCACCAATTCCTGGGGGACAGATGCCCGTGCCAGCAAAATACACAAATGCAGCTCTGCTGAAGATCACAGGCTGAATACCCACTCATGCAGAAATGGCCTTCTTAACCTTAGGGGGTTGTATATCACCAAAGTGGTGTCAGGAGCGGTGTACAGCATCGTAAAGCAACCAGTGCCCTCACTGAGGGGACCTGATCACAGACCACAGGGCACCCAGGCTCTGTTGACATACTGGATTTTATCTCTTGCCATGCTCACCACAAGTACTATATTTGACATTGGAGGACAAAAAAGGATGGATTTGAAAAATGTGTAAGAATGGCTTTCTTTGTTGGCATGCACTCAGTGTAAGAATTTGACATGACCTTGGTTTCTCATTTTTCCCTTGTACAGTGTTTCACTGCTAATTCCTCCTTTAAAAGCAGGATATTTCTTTTCTTAAAAGATAATTCTAATCTTAAGCCTCTTTTCCTAATGTTACAGTTGCAATCATGCTGATATATTTTCCCAACCTTTTCCAGCCTACCTCTAAATTATTTGTTGAACAAGTGTTATCTTTCAATCACATGCTCTTGCCCTCTGTCTTTTCATAATTCAAGGTTCAAATGTGTTTATTTCCTTATACAAACCAAACTTCTCCAAGCCTATCCATTACCACCCACTCAGTCTACAATTTTCTCCCTCTTACATAGCAAAAAACTATTTTTGAACCTTACCTATGAAACAGAACTATCAACATACATATTCTTTCTCATTCAGATGCAACATGGCAACTATTTGAACATTCAATTGCATTTTGCTTTTCAGCATAGTTCTTATGTCTTCATTGATTATTCAATTAATTTTTAGAAAGTATTTAAGAATAATGGGTTGCAAGAAGTTTAAAACTCAGCCTTCACTGATGTCTCTTCCTCTGATTTATGGGACTCCTTCCCTGCTTCTGGCAATGCAGAGATGTGTGAGAATTCCATGTCACCCAAACAAAGGCTGCTCACTGCAGATCCTTCTGGACAGACAATTCTTAGATATCCATGGTAATCCCAGCAAAAATATTTGAGGCTCCTTGTTTATAAAGGTCTTATTTATTTGCCTGCCTCTAAGATGAAGAAATTTTCATGTGTCACCTTAAGATCTCTAGGGGAAAAAAAACCAAACAAAAAACCCAAAAACAAAACCTTGCCCCACTATTTCTGTTCTTGGAGAAACGAACATTGAATAAACAAACAAACAAAAAAAAGAGTTCTTGGAGCCACAATTGGACTGTTTGCAGCTGAAAGCCCATTAGAAAAGCTATCACATGAGGTATATTTCCAGTTGCTAAACAGCTTGGGAATTATCTGAATCTCTTGCCCATAAAGTATTTAGACTTTATAATGAGATTTTTGAAAGACATGGATTGATCACCTCTTATCCTCACTTAGAAAATGATACCCCCTTCTGGATTTTAGTGTCTGTTTCCACTAATGTCTACAGTTCAGAATCCCATAATGTGTTTAACTACGATCTGGCCCTACAATATCTGCAGTGCAGCAAAACACCATTAAATTTTAAACGAGCAGGGTTCCAATAAGTTTTCTCAGCTTTATGGCTGCTGCTAATGCTAAAAGGTTATAATATTTCATGCCTCTGTTTCACACAGAATAGATTGAACCTCTGCAATCCTTTGCTTCTCTCTCTGCCAATTGCCAATAATCCAGCTGTGTCCCATTCCCAGCTTGGGCTGCAGGCTGCTTGGTTTCCCTGCATCCCTACAAAATATTGGTTTTCCAGGAAGCAAATGAACAGACCAAGGTTCAGGCTGAGCTCTGAGTTTTATGCCCCTAACAACTTAAACAATTTAAAAAAAACAATTTAAAAAAAACAAAATAATGCAGAGATAAAGAAATAAAAGATTGGGTGAGGAAGGGTAGGAAAAGGGGTGTGAGGATAGAGCCAAAAGAGCAGGGCAAACAATATTTTACTTCAAAGGACGAAAAGAAATTCTAGTAATAGGTATGAGTGAAGCAGGAGCAAGGATAAACTTCTGAAATTCCAAAGAGAAATAGGAAATTTAGATCCATCCTGCATTTCATTAATTAGAGTTGGTCAACTTTCTCTCCACTGGCATAAAAAGAGTGGAAGTGGAAAAAAAAATTACTAAAGTCACTGAGTACTGAGAGCCAAGTACTTATAGGAACCTCCTTTCCCACAGAAGAAAAATATTACTTACTGTTGGGTTTATAGCAGCAAAGAAGGACTTCAGTAGTGGCTGGGGTTTCTGCTTGTGATTGTCAGAGAAAGGGATACAGGACAAATTCTACTTTTCTGAAGAGAAGCCGAGTTGGAACCCAGTCCTGGCACCCACTGACCTGACCTTGAAAGCTTTGTCCTGGAGTGTGAGTGCCCCTGTTTGAAACACAAGCAAAACTGCATTCATATTAGCTGATGGTCTCAGACCTTTATTGTCCAGGCAAGCTAATTAATTTATCCCTTTGTTAAGGGGCCTTTAGAACGTAAAATCTTGCTTGTTAGCATGTTAACAAGGCTGTGCACTGAGCACTCTCTTTGGGTTGTAATATAACCGGCTTTATGAGAGCAGGGGGATTATAAAAGCTTCCTCCACAGCACACATCTGATTTAAATTAATAAAAGCACTAATGAAAAATCATCTTGGGTATGAGATAACAGATCTGCTCTGAGACCTGCAGTACCCAGTCCCCATGGAATACAGACACTGAAAATCACGGCCTAAATTGATTGCTATTTACTCAAGTCTTTAGCAGCAGAACCTTAATGTTTAAACCAAGGTATCACCAATTCCAGGCCTTAATTTGCATCAGCAGTCCCTGTGTATTTTGGAGATTACTCAAGGCTAGGGGATGTAAAATATTAACATTATTTCTACTCTAGAATAAAGTTTTGTGCTTTCTTTGATAAGCAGTTTGTTATTTCATATTTGCAGTTATTTACTGATGAAAGGCACTCCCCATGTAATTGCCTGGCTTTGCTGCCTGCCATCAAATCACATTTTTTTTAAGTGGTTCTCATTTCCATCTCTCAGTTTTCTTCATTTTTTTTTCACCAGCTTCAAGGAACTGGCCTTGCTAAGCCATTTAGCTTTGGCAAACATTATTTTCATTATTTCTCCAGTTTGGATCTGACTGATAATTTTCTGCATTTCAGACTGGTATCTTTTCTAAGTTTAAGAAACATCCTGGTGATTAGTGACAGTAAAGAAAATATTGCTTGCTCTCAGTTTGTTATGGTTTCTCTTTCTGGAAAAGTTGGTCAAAGGTGTTTCTTTTTCACTGTCTAAAGTAGGCAACACTAATGTATCATGATTCTCAAAATAAAATGGACTTGCCCAGGAGATTTAATCACACCAGTCATAGGAGTTGTTTGAAATTTAGCCCAGCTAAAATGATGACCTCATTTAACTTTATTTGAAGTCCATATGAGCAGCAACACCTCCATCCGCTGCCCTCAGAGCCAAAAATAAAATCTTACCACACAAAGCTTCATTGCTGACCAGACTGGTGAGAAAAAGAATGCAAACTAAGATATTACACCTGGTTGGGTGTAATTTTCCTGGGTATGAAAAAATCCTATTTTCCTGGATAGTAAAAAAAAAAAAAATTCAAAATTATTAAAATAACTTGCAGAAATTTACAAAATCTGTTAAAAAAAAAAGCATTGAATTTCCAGTCCAGGAGTACAAAATTGTCTTTTTCATTCCTGATTGAAAATAGTGAACTTTGTTGGAGATAAGTCCAGTTTCTTTCTCTTGCCTTCTAGCCACAGAGTATAAATTACACACAGGTCGAGGAGCCACCAGACTCTTCTTTGGAACCTGAAACTTGAAATAAAACATATAAAACACTCCCAGTGAGTCTGGGGACATGAGCTGAAGCTTCCCTGGCTCTGGCATACAAGAGAGGTGCAAGGGAAGGCATCACAAAATTAAAATTATGAAGATTCAAAGGAGGACTGGAAAAAGTGTAAGGAAAAAAGGCAGTGGGGTAGGGTTTTAGCAGTGGAAAGCAGGAATTGCAATGCTGGGAATGGGTTTTGTAGCCCTAAGCATCTAACAGTGATGAATAGAGCCAGGAAATGCACTTTGGTGAAAAACACAGCCTGGAGGCAAGTTTGGTAGTTTCCCTTTTTATCCTTGAAGATCTAGATGCTGTAACTGAAAATAAATTCAGAATCCTGCAGGGAAATACTGAATTTTTATGGGAACAGCTAGGAAAGGCTCAAACAGTATTTATCATCTGCTCTGAGGAAAATAAATTTGTTTTGAGGATAAAGTCATGGTTCCTCTTTTAAAATTTTGATTTTATTTTGGTCTTCCATCTTCTGGAGGCTTCTCACATCTCTCAGGAGAATTGGAAAAACTGGAATTCAGACAACAACCATCATTTGTCTAAGAATCTCATCCTGCATTTTAAATAGCCCTCCATTAAACTCTTAACTGGAAGCCAGCACGAGGGTGCAGGCAGAGGTGCTGCTGATTATGGGGTTAGAAAGTCAGTAAATGATGTTTCTTCACACTTAAATTCTCCAGCTTTATCAACTCTTCTGTGAATTTTTGACTGGAATTGCCACGTATTTCAGAGGGAAGAGAGCAGTGCTGAGATCTGCCTCCGGGCAGCTGCTCTAGTCAGGATTTCTTGTTGTTCTGAAGCAGATGTAGCCCTCACAATGCTTCTGGGAAAGGAGGAGACAAAAGGAGGGAAAATGTTTAGGTTAGAGACCCAGAGAAAAGCCTCCCACATGCTGTGCATGTTTTCTTGTTATTAAGAGAGGTTTATTAAAGGTCTTATGTTAATGAAAATGCTTGTACAATCAGCCATTGGAAGTATTTCTGGAAGAAATTATAATATGCCCTTTACTGTGGCTCAAAAGGGATTCTTATTTTAAACTTCTTGTGCTAATAGAGCAACATTGCTCTGAAGTCAGTGACCACTGCAAATGTCGAGCATATTTATAGATAGGTACAAATATGCACTTATGAGTCAATTTGCCCCCTTTCAGCCTATCCCAGGGTTTAGGGAGACTGCCTGGAATGTCACCCTATCAACTCAAAACACAATAACAGCTGGCCAGCTTCTGGAGATAAAGCACCAAGAGGACAGTGTTTCACTCCACAGCAGTAGCTGATGCAGTCTCTTAAGTTTATTTTTCTTCCTTTCAGGTTTTCTTTTGTTTGTTTTATTTTTTTTTCTTTCATTGTAGTCTCTTCAACATGCCCTATTCCTTACAAATCATCCAACTTGTTTTATCATTAGGCAGCAGTGAGAAAATAGAAAGAAGTTTCCCTCTAAAACATAATGTAACTCCCATGGGAGCAAAAGCATGTCTTATTTGCATGCAGAAATTCATTGTAACAAGGCAAATATAATGGAATAAATTCTAGGAAAAGAGGTCTAAGCCTATTCATACCATTATTTTCCATGGTTTTGTAATATTATTATCTTCAGAAAGACCTCTTTCTTTATCATTTCAAGTGAAAGTTATTCTAAAATTCTGTCCTAATGGCAAACTATGATAGAAATTCCTTTCTGGTCATCCCTTTTCCTGTCTGAGAACAGAAGTGCTGAAATCAACAATTCTTTTGTCTGGCTTCAGTGGACTTTGGGAGCAGATTGTTTGGATTTTAATGGATTATCACTGCTCAGAACAGAGGGAAGTGGAACTACCTCTTGCTGTGTCGAAAGGAAGACAATTTCAAGACAGTGATTACATCTCAGCTTTTACCAGTCCTTACTGAAATATTCACATCTTGTAGACTCATACATTGCTGTTTGCAACAAGATTTGTAATACTTGACAAAAATAAATGAGGGCTTAGATAGACATATCTGCATCTCAGAGAAAAATGAAAACAGCTTGGCTTGTAACCCCAAAGCCATGGTATCTCTCTCTCTCACCCACCTTTTTTTAATCTCTGGGTAAATTATGAGTTATATTCAGTGGGGGGTTGCCTCCTGCTTTCTTAGCCAGCCAAGCTCTAGTGCAGAAATCAGTGAAGCTGTAAAACTTCAGGAGAGTGTAGAACAACACAGACACAAGGCCTGCACAATATGAGCCAACGAAGGGCACATCTCCGCAGTAAATCCACACCTGCCATGCATGACAGACCTCCAAAATCATGACAAACATCTTTTGATATGGCTTGAAGACTTAAATGTTTTCTCCATATCCTCTTTGCCCTACTCCCCAAGATTTTTAGTCAGTCCCTGATTCTTTACGTGCATCGCATCCCAAAACACATCCCTGGAATCACAGCCTGCTTTATCATTCATCCTTTTCAGAACAGCCTGATGACAAACTTGAAAACAGCACCTCAACCCACACCCAGAGTTCTGAAAAGGAAATAAATCCTTGCAGAGCTGCAGAATCTGTCTCTGCTCCCACAGAAGTAGTAAAGTGGGTTGAATGTGCACAGAGGGATTCTGAAAAATGAAACTATTTGGAATAAACGAGCGGTGACCCCATGCTAATCAAAGCAGTTTTGTCTCTCTGCCATGACATGTTTACACCTCTAGATGCAGCACAAGTTGGCAGGATTTTTGCTCATCACAGCTATGTGGGATTTTTCTGCGTTTCAGTCATCATGAATTTCTGACAATAATTGGAAGTCAACTTCTGTTCCCATTTCTGCTTCAAGTTAACCCAGGGTAATCTAGAGTAACTCAGTTGAAATTCTCTGCAGTGCAGTAACAGTGGATTTCTTGTATTTCACATTTTGTGATACAAAGAGGAAAAAGAAAAGCCTCTCTTTTGAATGTCAGTGTGGCCACAACACTTGATGTAGCTTGGATAGGTATTGCCTCCTTCCAGATGCTTTTTAAAACAGATTATGAAAAAATCCTGCCTGTTTCGTTAAATATTGACTGTCACAGCCTTTGGAAAGTAAATACTCAAACCTGCATAATTTTCCCAGTTCATCATGTGATTAATGAATCCGAAGTCCAGAGGTTGTGGATGTTTTCAGCTCAGGAAGGCTGAAGATGTCACCAGCCCCACTGCAGAATGAGGAGTTTTCTGTCTCCTTCCACCATTTCTGTGTCTGCAAGGAGGAGCTTCTGTGCTCCTGGGACTTCAGCAGTGGGACAGGAGTCTGCATCTCTTTCAGATAATCCAGAAGAGAGGGAAAAGGCTCCCCCCAGAGAAGCTCAGAAAATGCACACAGAACAAAAGCCTTTGTCAAATGTGAACTGTTGGCTGCCCACCAAAGCACATTAAGAAATATGGTTTGTGGCTCAAAGCAAATTGAATTTTACTGACTTTGAGGGCCAAGAAGGCTTGGAAATTGATTTTATGAAATTTCAGTGAAGCTATGTCATTGGTTTTTGGCCTGCCTCTGAGCTAAAAATACTCTTCTGACAAGAAAACATGCAAATCCAAGTTCACATCCAGGATCTAAACCCCAGCCTGTTCTGCCTTCGGCATCAAGAGTTTCTGATGGAAGGCTCCAGTTTTCAGAATTTTTATATTTAGTTCTAAACAATTTGGCTTGGTTCTTCCAAAAAAATCACAAACAAACAAAACCCCCCAGACAAAGGAACAAACAACTTAAAAAAATATATTGTGATACTCTATTTTCTCTACCTTGCAATCCAGAAGTGCTGTAACTAAAACAAGTGTTCTGCACAGGACACGTAGTAAGATCTTTTCTTTACAAATAATCTTTACCAACATGCCAGTTATAGAGGCTTTTTTTATTTGAAACAGCTGCTAGAACAATATCTTTATGTGAGTGCATAAAAAGAGTGATAAATATATATGTGTACAGATTGCAGCCTTTCAACAGGGTGAACTGCTCACTGTGAAAACAAACCTCCTCTGGGTTTCTATCCATCCTGTGAGCCAAATTCCCACTAGCACTCATTCAGGTGCATCCTTCTGCCAGCACAAATCCACACAAATACATCTTGGTAAAGATGCCTGCCTGGTTTTTTCAGTAATTTACATCTGAATCTATATTTCTTTCAGAAGAGCTGAGGAAGAGGCACTGCAATAACCTGAGAGGAGCCTAAAACACCTGTAAACAGAAATACTGATACAAATAATAGCTACAGACTGGTAGGATTACAGGAGGGAGAGAAGGTGGCAGGGGAAGGATTGTTTTGCTAAACCTGTCTTTATCTTACATGGTAAAAGACAGCCCCTGTCCCTAAGGATTGCCACTGTAAATGCCCTGTAAAAGGAGCAAAAGTCAGACAAGGTGGAACCCCTTGCTCAAGGAGCACTTCTGTGGGCAGAGCTTGGAGCTCCTGACTCCCCATCCGACATCTAAGTCCCCCAAACTGCTTGCTGAAGTTCAGATTTGTTGTCAGCTCATTTAGAGGAGAAGATACTATTTTAGCAAAATATTTCGAAGTAGGTCTCTCAGTACTGGAAAGCAGTGGTTTGTGTTAGGCTACATTATTACATTATATTAATTATACAATTATGTTATATATTATATTAGCTTGTGCTGATTCCTTCTGGGCCGTAGAAACCCTCCCTACATCCATGGCACTTACACATCACTCCAGAAGACAGGAACCTCTGCAGCATCAGCCTTTTTTTGCTTGACTGATTGTGTTTCCTTCGTTTCACTCCGTGCCACTTCTGCTTCTAATTTCCTACAGAACGCACCTTCCCAGGAAGGTCAGGTTGGCAGCAGATGCTAAAGATGGCTTATATTTCCAGTAACTAGCAAAGCACTTTCCACTTCAGTTCAGTCATAAGCCATGCATGGACCAAACAAACCATCCAGCTGCTTTTGAAGAAAACCCATATTGCTCTATTACCAAAATAAAAGAAAATTGATATTTATGGATAAACAGTTATGATTCTGGCACATGCCTCAGCAGTGGCTGTTGCAGCATCACAGTGAAATTACCCTGTTAATGAACTGCTGTTAAGTGCTAATGACAGGTGATGTGCAGCAGAGCACATCACAAGCTCTGGTGGCTGCAGCAAATCACACACACGAGAATCTGCTCTGCTGATTCACCTCTGACAGGGAGACCTTTACCTAATTATGGCACGACAAAACCCCTTAGATCCTTAAAAAATGAAAACCTACTCATAACATGTCTGGTTCCTCTGCTCAGAAATTCAACACTCTCTTTCTCAAGAGTGTTACTGACCACTGCCAACAGATTCCCACAGGTTGGATCTATCAGTGTACCATGCAGCTTTCCTTTATATTCACGCTTCACACCCTTAGCCAAGCACAGGTTTCACTGTGACACAATGTTAGCAATAAAAACCATAGAAGTTTAACATATTTTATGCCAGTTTATGTGGGATAATGAAGCAGTGCCTTTCAGTACCACGGAGTGCATTTTCACATTGTCAAATAAACCTTGTGAGCAGCAGAAGGAGCTGCAAGGGGGTCACAGTTGTGACAGCTTGAGATCATGCTCCTGAGCTTGCAACAGGTCATGCCAGATCAGTGCTTCAGCTGCAGAGATTTCAGAGTGTTCAAACTGCTACTTGTTGATCAGGAGCTTTCCCAGGAACAAAACTCCCAAGGGAAGCCAGTAGCATCATGGCATTTTGTTGCTCCCGACAAAAAGCGTGCTCTGAAGTGGCAGCTGGGCACAAGAGGTTCCCCAGAGCAAATCAACCAGGTAAGGACACTGTCAGGTGGCAGACTGTGCTCTGACCCCCAAAAAATCCTGCTGGGCTGCAGTTTGAAATCTCTGCACTCTGGTGTGACCTGTCAGGGGGTTAAACACCCGGGGAGTCTGGAGAGCTGGGCAGGACAGGAGCAGCTTGGATGACGTGGGTGTCATGGCAGGGACACGGTGGCTCTGCTTGGAGCCTCCCTTTGCAGAGTTATCAGCAGGGAGTAGGCAGCCAAGGAGTAAGGATTTTTTTTTTCCCAACAGTGCTCTCTGACAAGTTTCCTTCTGTGCTACCATGACGCTGGGGCAGTTTTTGCATCCTTTGATGATCAAGCCTGTCTGAGGTGCCATCAGGGCAGAGTTAGCAAGACTGGTGCTAGAACTGAACTGAATTCATGACTGAATTCACCCTGATGAGGATTCTTCTCAGTTTAGCTTCTCTGTCTCATATTTGTCACTTATTTCCTTCAGTATGTCTTCTTTCCTCTTCTTCCTAAACCTCAGTAGTATGCTTAATTCTCTTTCTTCTTTACTGGTTTCTTAAATACTAAAGAAGTCAAAATGCATCTCTAATAGTCCTCAGGCTAATTTCTCTTTCCAAGCTTTCCTAAACCCCTCAAATACACTAAAAGGCAATTTTTCATTTGTGAAACTGATGAGCTGAGAGAGGGAAGGCAAACAGAAATACTCGGGAGCACACCTGACTCTTGACTACATTTGCTGCCTAAAACACCTAGCAAACAACTCAGCTGGTGTTTCCTATTTCTCTTGTGAATTTTTCCTGCAAAAACACAATTTTAGGAAAGTATTTTTTTAATGTATTCTCAGAGAAGTAGTAGAAGACGTAGTTTTTATTTCATAATTATAGTATATATATCTACTTAACACACATATTTCATAAGAGTAAGATACATTTGAGGGTATTTGTTTTGAAATAAGTAGCAGAAAAAAGTCTAGAAAAGACAATTTGGTTTATTGACCTACTCTGGTGGAGGTGTGAAGCCTTCTCCATGATATTATTGGGAACCATGATCAACCCAAGTACTGGAGAAAAACATTTGATTGCAGTTTTCTCCACCAATGTAGTTTAAATGATATTAGAGCACAGCAGTAAGCAGTGAAAGCTGAGGTCTTCCTCCTGAGTATTTTGAAGACCGAATGTTCAGCTAGAAGTAAGTGAATTGTTTTTCCTTTCCTCGTTGTTTTGTTTGCCACAATACGGAGTTTTTGAAAGTGCTTTATCATTTATCATTTGGAAAGTGCTTTAAGATCCTTTCACAGAGCTGGCTATAAAAAATACAAAGTATTAGGAAACAAAATCCCACAAACAATTAAAAATTAATCACCTTCAAGACAGAGCTCTCAGGAAAGTGTTCAGTGGAAATAAAAAGACAGCTTGGACTTGCAGGAGGGACACTGTTCAAAAACAACCACTTCCAATGTTTGTTGTCCCTTCCTTTATTCTTCTGCAGTTCCCTGGCTGGTCATAGTGCCATTGGGAGCAGGAGAATGGAGGATAAAGAATATTTCCTGAGGAACAGGTATGTGGAGATGCCCTGGGGGAACATTTAAGAGGGGGTTTGTGGAGCTGAGGAGAAAGAACAGTCAGAGGCTGCCAGAGACAGGGCAGCTGTGCCTGAGGAAGGTGTGGGTGGAATGGGATTGATCTGTAGAGGCAGGGATGGAGAGGAATTGGCATTTGGGGCTCAAACAATCACCTGGAGGCCAGTCATGGGAAGTGGAGGAGGAAGCTCTTGTTCCTTGGGACAGGAGGAGCAATATGAGGATGTCACACTTGTGTCAGTCCTGAGGTAACTCCATCCTCTGTTGGCATGAACAGGGTGGTTTTCCTAGGAAATCACTGAACAAGAACAGAACAAGCACCAGGAGATCCCAGAGGGGATATTCTCTCTTCATAGAGCCTTTCTGATCTGTCCTGAACATCTCCAACTGAGCCTTCTTGGAGACTCTCTCCCAGGGCTTTGCTGGCCATATCTACATGAAGTTTTTCCTGAGCTGAACCCGCTGCGTTTTAAGGCCACTCTTGTCCTACAGAGCTTGCAGCAGCTACTCTGAGCAGCAAATTGACAGAAATTGGCCATTAAAGGGAGGAGTGAGATTATGTGCATGAAACAAAAAGGACTGTACAAGACAGGACCATTGTACAAACCAGGACAATGACCCAATGCTGTACAAAAAGGACAAAGAAGTGATGCAGAAGAGTTTATTGTTTGGTAATTGAATTTACAAGCGCAGGAAAAGATTTGAAATAAAATAATCTGAAGGCAGAGAGTCATCACTGCAATTGAACTTATATTCAAGATTATCCATTTTTTTAGTGTATAGATCAGTAATAAAAATCCCAAGGAAAACTGACTTGGAGCACAGAACCTCACTGTAGTTGCTCCAAACTAAAGGTGTTGGTGCATGTGATCTGGTTATCTGCTGAACTGCAGGACACTTGCCCCCAGCTCTCAAGAAGCTTTATGTTTAAAAAGTTTCCTTTGGCTTTTGTTATGCAATGTCCTTCTTGGCCTTTTTCTATAGAAGTGAAAAACTAGTAATTTAATCTGTTCATATTTTTTTTCCCCAGCTTCAGTTGTTTTTAATGGATGTTTTGAGTTTTCCTTTTAGAAGTAGCTGAGAGCTACTCATTCACAAGGGGGAAAAAAAAAAACATTCAGCAAGCGAGCTATAAATACCATATTTTTCAATGGTGAAAAAGACTAACTTTCTGACTCTTGATAGCAGTACTTTGGAAACCACTTCACAGAGTGCCTTTTTTTTTTTTTTTAAACAAAAGTCAAGCAGTCCACATGCTGCCAGCCCGACAGTGTAAACAAATCTGTTTTTTCCGGATTCCCTTTGTCAAATCAGCCTCCAGCTGAAATGCGTTATCTCAGACGAACTGTATCAGGCACATAAAGCAATAATTACAGCTGCCTGGATGTATGTTGAGAGTAAAGAGCCAGCCTTAGATCAAGGTCAGTGAGAGAGGGTGCAGAAAATACACACAATTTTTGTGTAGAAATGTGCTTTCTCCATAGACAGGCAGAGCCCAAGCCTAGGGAATGCTGTGCTGACAGGATGTTAGGAAGAACACAGCGATGAATAGGCTGCAGAAATTACTCTTTGCACATCTGGAGAGTCCTTCTTCTGGCTTCATGTTGCTCACTGTGAACCAGACATCACCTGAGAGCCACCCTGCTCAGCTCAGCCTCTTTCTTGGTGTTCCAACAGGGATCTGCAGAGGCAGGGAGAAGCTGCCTCAGTGGGCTGGTGCCCAAACAGCCTCCCACAGGACATGGGAATGCTTGGATTATCTTTCATACCTTGCAGGAGGATTAACTTCTTTGCACTAGCTGTTCCCAAAGGACCTTAGCTGAGGAAAATCTAGCCTGGGTTTGTATGGAAAAAAAAAATCTCTTTGAGCACCAAGTCCTCTGAGCTGTGACAGCCTGTGACACTACAAGCCTTGCAGAATTTGCTCTTTCTGAGTGTTTTTTAATGCGCCCTCAGGGCCAAGCACCTTTGCCACTCAGGCTTCCTGCAGCCTGCACTGAGCTGGTGTCATGGAAAATTAATTTCTGAGTGAGGGAAGCAGCTGGTTAAAGTTGCTCTTGCTTTGGCCAAGGGTCAGGTTTTGGAAAAACACGCTGAAGCTCCTTAATAGGAGCTGATTACTTCTTAAGAGCCACTCTAGCCTGTCACAAAGGCAGGACAGCAGTGACTGCCAGGCTCTGCCCCGGTGTTTCAAACCCTCTGGAGGTGCCCAGGCAGAGAAACTCCTGGCAGAGTTCCTGTCAGCCCAATGCTGCTGCCAGATCCATGTCCAGGAAGAGTCCTGAACAGCCCAAGGAGCATGGCCTGGTGCACAATTCCCTATTCTGGGACTGGGTGGCCTGGCAGGAAACCCAAGCTGGGCCCCCATGCAGCCAAAGGCTGTAGAAGAAATCAAATTCATAGTGCTCTCAAGGGATAAGGCCATGCTCACCAGGAGAAAAGGAGAGCAGAGCAAGGATCAGGTCCTGCACAAGGACCATTCCTTAAGAGCTCATCCTGGCCATTCCTTCACAGTTCATCCCAGCCATTCACTTAGGGACAGCAAATTCCAATGGTTTGGGTGTTTTTCTTCAGAAAACAGTATTATGAAAACAAATAAAAACTGGTGAACCCTGAGAGTGTCTTGTTTGAAGGCCACAATTCCAAGAGATGTTAAGATACTGCAGTCACACTGCTCCACAGAGTAATTTAACAGCATTAAAAATTATATTCTGACTTTGGATTATCTTTCAGTTCACCAAGGTTTAAACCTGCCCTGAAAATCTGTGGAGAAACAGGGCAAAAGCAAACACCAAAGAGCAGAAATATCCCCATTTTATTTCCAGTCACTTTGTTTCAAACAGTTTTTTTACTGCAGTGTTGAAGAAAGTTTTCAGTCTGAATATTTATTTAGGCATTACTTAGAACATTTCTTGTTCAGACTGTCATTGTTTGTTCTTTGAGAAAAACAAATCCAAACAAAACAGAGAACAAACAAACAAAACCTCAAGCCCATATTATTTGATTTGAAAGTCATAAGTTTTTATTTGGTAAATAGGATTTGTTTTGCATTAATCTGAAATTAACCCTGCAGTTTTAAAGTTGTCAATACTGTCAGCTTTTGATTGTCAACAGCTTCATTTTTCTACAGCATTAATGTGCAATAGCATAACTAATTCATATCAGTACAGAGACAAACTTGTCTGCTGCTGTAGACTCAGAGAGGAAAAGTTACGGATTCCCTAGAAACAAGTGGGTTTAGATTTAACAATATAATTTAAATTATTTTTAAAAAGCATCAAACTTTGGATACATCCTTTTCTCATAACTGAAGTGTGAGTGGGTTTGTATTACTTAGTTGATTTTTGTGAACTTATTCACTTACAGACAAAATAGAATTTCTACTTAGCTCATATGAAATCAACAATTCATTTGAAGAAACAAATTAAGTTGTCTCATCATCTAAAGCATTCTTAACTAAGGGGAGAAAACAGCTGATGTCCTATACCAGAAGATTTTTGCTGTTCTGTGCAAAAGGAACTGTCACAGTTGGCTGTGCAATGACGTCCCTCTCAGCTGGAAGATTGGTATCAAGGCACCTCTCTCATGCATTATTCTCATCTACTGTGCAAAACTGGATTTTATATCCAGGTACTCTGGCAGAGAAATAAATAGTTTTGCCTATTGAATGTGGCAATTTAATTTTCAAATTAACCATTCTCCTGCGCTGTTTCAGTCCATGCTCCTGTTCCCAGAATCACAGAGTCACAGAATATCCTGGGTTGGAAGGGACCCACAAGGTCAAGTCCAGCTCCTGGCCCTGCACAGGACACCCCAAAATAAAATGGTCCCTCCTCTGGGAGTACCAATGCTGTGTCTGAAATCTTATCTACAAAATTAGGGTCCAAAGTATTTTGGTGGAATTTTCATTGTAGTAAAAGAAGAACTGAGCACTTGGCTGGTTTTGACTGTTCCTGTTCAAGTTTGAATTTGCATGTAATGAGATGCACACTCTGTATTTCCAGTGGCATTGTTATTCAACTGTTGGGTTTTGTTATGTTTAATTGGAAAGACCTTTTCCCCTATTTTCCCAACACTCCACCAAAAAGTTGCTTGTGCCATTTATCTTTTATTTGAAACTGTGTCTTGTCTGTCAAAATACTAAAGAATTATGTTCTTTTTTGACTTACAGTTTTTATCTGGCTAGACAGGTCTGCATTTAAGCAACTCAGATCATCTGTTTTTCCCAACATAAAGAAACACCTCAAAAATAATTTGATGGGAATAAGAAACATGAAAAAACCTCTTCAAAATTAATGAGCAGGTTTGAAAACTCTCTTCTTGGTCAATAATTTAAGTCATAAAAGGCCATGAAGCTCTAATTTTGTTAGCATTTATTGGAGCTTTTCCCTTTTTGTTAAAGATGCTGCCTTTGGTTTTCAATTTCTCACAAATTAATTAGAATAAAGTAGGTAGTGGGTTTTTTTTACCAAACATTCCCATGGATGTACTGCCTGCAGGCAGGAGTTTACACAGGCTGTGTTTGTGTGTAAGATCTGCTTTTCATTTCTTTATTTAAGTCAGCTAACAAACACGGTTTATGCTATTAGTGATGGGAAGAGCATTCCAGATGGATTTGTTGTTTTGTTCTCTGTAAGCAGAATTAAGGAGTTGGGAGGGTGCAAGTTCCTGGTGACACGTATTTTTATCTAATTAAAGAAGCGCACCAGCAGTTTGTACAAAATAATTTTCTGAGTACACTAATAAATGTGTAGAAGACTTTGAAGATAGATTGGGATTTTTTTGTCTGGATCCAAGCTTACTGATTTTTTTTTTTTAAGCTGTCTCAATAGTCAGCAAGCATTTACTTACAATTATTTTTTCCTCCAACTGATGGCATAAATAATTAATATCATAAAAGGTTCTAACACATCAAATCAGTAAACAACCTTCAAGAGGAACTGGCATGCATCCAAACCCCCAGACACCCAGCAGGAATAACTTATGCCAATCAGACCTGTGAAACGGATTGATATTTTTGGTCTGTGATAGTTAGCCAAGCTCTGTGGCTTCAGCTGCCCCCAACACGATCAGGAAGATAACTCAAAGATCTTGGGTGGGGCTAATTAAATGCAGAGTTAGGAGATGGCATTGTTGGGCTCAGCTTTTTGCTCAGGAACTCAGAGGTGGGGGTGCTCCCCGAGGTGCAGGTGACCCCAGTTCTGTCAGTTCTTCACATCTGCCTCTCCTCCCTCCTGTGGAATGCCCCCATGGCAAGGGGACTCCAAGGAGGAGCTCTCCTTGTCAACGCTGCCGGACTTTGGTGTCCCCTGAAGTGTCCCAGGTGAGTGTCCCAGCCACTCCTCCTCCCCACTGTTGGGCGAAATTCTGATCCAAGAGTTGCTTACTCGGTGTTTACTCCTTGCTGTAATTAACAGTCATTCTCACACAGCAAAACAGTGTCAGTACAAGAGGTTCAGAGGTGTCCCTCCAAATCCTTCCTTTGCTTCATGATTAGTATATCCAGTCACATGTTTTACTCTGTGGGTTTTAATCATGATATTTTTCCCAAATGTTACTCTGTGCATTTTTGGTCAACTCCTTTCCTTTTTCCTTTTTTCTTTTTCTTTTTTCCTTTCCTTTTTCCTTTTGTTTCCTTTTTCCTTTTGTTTCCTTTTTCCATTCCTTTTTCCATTCCATTTTCCTTTTTCCACTCCTTTTTTCCATCCCTTTTTCCTTTTTTCCATCCCTTTTTCCTTTTTTCCATCCCTTTTTCCTTTCCTTTCCTTTTTCCATTCCATTCCATTCTTTTAAACTGAGGTTAAGGAAGGTTTTCTAAACATTGCACTGGATACATAACTCAACATTCATCAGGAAAGCCTAAAGCTGTGGCTGAAACTTTATGAGGAAGAAATGCACAGTTGTCATTTTAACTTTTATCATACCAGAATTTTTATTTTCACATTGCTTTCATTTCATACCTGTTTGAGAATGACTGACTTGTTTTTTTGGGGGGGGCTCTGGCAGGACAAAGACAAGGGCAGTGTTGTGGGGTGGGTGGGCACTGCCCCACTGCATCCTGCATCCCCTCACCCCATGTCTCTGCCCTGGCAGTGCCACAATGCCACCCTTTTTTAGGTCTCCCTTCCAAACATTTTTACCACACCTGAGCATTGAAACAACAGAGGAGACTGTACTGGAATTAGTTGAATTAATTTTTTTCTCTTTTTTTGCCCTTTTTTCTTTTCCCTTTGAAATGCTTATAGGAAACTGCATCAGAATCCCAAAGTAATGGAAGACTAAAAAACCATCTAGGGGTCTAAACCAACTTTAAAGAGTTGGAGTAGCACTGATGCATGACCACAAAGACAGATATGATTTGTTGTGAGTGTGGCAGATAACTTGCAGATGTAGGGAGAAACATAAAATTCTGATACTTAAAAAAAATAAATCTTGGGATAGCTAAGTAATCACAGAATGAAAATGATAGAATTAATCTTTATCTGCATAAATAAGCAAGACTTATTTTATTTAATATATATAATATATATAGTTATATATTTTATATATATATATATATAATAACCTTGTTCTGTGAGCGTTATACACACAGAATCATCTAAACTTGTGCAAAAGAATTGGGACTGGGCCTTTTAGGAGTGTTGTGTGGAAATATATAAAGCAAAAATACATTTTATGTCATATATATATGTGGCTTTTTCCAAATCATAGGTCGTTCCAAGTTGCTATTTGAGTTTTAGCAATTAGTTTCAGGGTTTATTTTTAGGTTTTCGTACCTTAAAAACGCTTTCTAAAGACATAAAATGTGATATGAAGATACAGAACATTACTTCCCATGGAAACATGCTGGAGTCATAGAGACTTTTTCTCTTTGGTTTCTTCACAGAAGAGCAGCAGTCTGTTTTAAAGAGAGTTAGGAATCCTCAATATTTTTCATGCTCAGTTATTTTCCAGCCTATGTGTATGCATATATATATATATATAGGTTTATTTTAGGACAGTTTGGTTGCAATGGAAAGGAGGGTTGTAACCATTTGGGTTCTTATCTTGAGAAATGCAGCAATATAAAAGCATAAAAATAACACTGAAGAAAATGTATGAGAGAAAGAAAGGATAAGAATAGAAAGATATCACCACCCATGGAATTAGGGGTAGGACTTGATTATTCTAATTTTCATGTCCATTGGTTGATGGTCCCACCTTGATCCATCTGAGTTGGGGGAAGCCCATGAAACACAAAGTTCATAAATATTAATAAATTAATAATAAATTAATAAATGCTCAGGTTTACATGGGAGCACCAGGTGCCTCCTCTGGGGAGGTTTTTACATTGTCTGTTTTCTTTACTCCAATGGGATGTAACACTGGGGGTCACATGCACTCCTGGTGGAAGGCCCCAGAAATGAATTTGGGGCACTTTGGGGGTTTTGATGGTTTATGATCCCTTCCAAGACACGAGAGCTGCCTCCTGAGTCGGTTATGCCCCACCAGAAGGGATGAATTCCCCCAAGCCTACTTGTGCATGTCCCAGTACCTGCCCAGTGGGGAGTTTTATCCCAGTTGTGTATGGGAGGGCATTGGCATGATGAACAGCACTGATGCCTAAAGATTTTTAGCTTTTTCTATATTTTTTCATATATTTGTAACTTTTTAGGCTGTTAATATACTGTTAGAATTTCCAGAACTTTTCCTGCCCCTCTCCCATAATTTAACAAACCCTTACTAATAAATTCTTGAAATTCTGTTTAGTCTTGCCTTTAGTCTGGCAAGGACACTTTATTTTGCACTGTACATAGACACAATAAAGTGTAGGGCTAAGAGACTGGGAGGGGGAGGACTCCAATGGGGGAAAATCACCTCACCAACTGCTCTTCTAATTGGACAACATTTGATAGATATACTAATCAACCACCCCTATAAAATTGTAGAAATACTGTGTCACGTGTGCATATCACCATACTGCACACCTTGAAGGCTTTCAATTAAAGATTTGCTTGCATATTATCATTTTAACACCCTTTGGAAAAAAGTTTTGTGTTTTATTCCAGGCAACAGCACTATCCCACCTCCACAGGGTCAGCTTTTTATCAGCTTTCTCCCTTATCTGGCTCAAACCCCAGCCTGTAGCCTCTGGTAGTGGGAGCTTACCCTGCAAAGCTCAGCAGGGCTCACCCTGCTTTTGAAATCTGCCCATTGTTTGGGTCATTTGCCATAAACATTTCCCACCTGGATTGCACCCAGCTGCTGGGAATGGATCAGCAAGCCCGGGCTGTGGTGTCTGCTGTGGTGCTGCCTTCATCCTGCAGGATTAATGTGATCCATGTCACAACAAGCAGACTTAAAATCAATAGGAAATAGTCTCCAGTGAAGCTTTTGTGACCCCATCTCCTGGGGTAATAGGGGAGGTCAGCATCCTTCAATATCAAGCTCTGTGTCAGGGAGATTCCTGCCAAAATCGATGGAGCTGAAGCAGTAACTGTTTCAGGAGGGCTGTGCCCACACGACACCCATCCAACACATCCCTTCACTGCATCCAGCACATCCTTTCACAGCTGATAGAAGCTGCCAGGAGGGAATCTCAGTCTCCCTGACTCACGGCATGTGAGCAGTGCTCAGCATCTCCACAAAAAAAAAAAATCTCCTTAGGAGTGTAGAACTTGCTGCGTTTTCAAATGATGCATTGATATTTTCACTGGTATGATTTCACTTTTTATGGAAAAGTCATTTAGGGTGAAGATAAGTCTCCAAGTAAACCTATTTTTTTTAGGTTTACAATAAATGCATACATTTATTTAGTTCAACAGCTTTTTAGTGAGGCACCATGCTATTGGCATTTTGACACAGCCTGAGTAATTCACCAATAATTCAGGGATGCTTGGAAGGGGCAGTACTTTATGGACACAAATAGCAGAACTCTTGTTGGATGAAAAAGAAATGAAAATAAGGTGCATTTATCCAACTATCTACCACACAGTGAGATGGCAAAGTATTATCATATTCAGTGCTACTTTAATTATTGATGGACAGTTCAAATATCTTTCATCTCTTCTGCAGAGAATATTAAATCTGTTTTTTCTTGTTCAAACTGATCCAATTTATAAGGTTGGTAATGTTTTCTACTTCAGGTTTGTGTTTGCTAAAAAGGAACTTAAATTCTCTTAATATTTAATACTTTTTCTGAACTACCTGATATGAAAGGAGGATCTTCTCCCAAAAAAATGACCCAACATTGTTGTTCAAAACACTGTTTGACCAAACCTGCATGTTTCCTAAATATATAACTCTTCCCAGATAGAAATTCTCCTATTTAAAATATACTAACATTTGGTCCACAAAAAACCTGTTTGCTTAGTTTATCGGAGGAGGAACACAAGTAGTACTTATGTGGGAGCTTTTCTTTTTATATATTCATCTTCTTTGCTTCCTTCTCCAACAGAAGATAAAAAAAGGAAACTCAGGATCTCCAGAACGCTCTTTTTTTGAAAGGTATTTGGTAAATGAGGGAGAAAAGTGAAAAACTGAAAATTCCGCAAGCTACTGTTTCCACTTTGATTTGAGAGTTAAGAATGGACATCTCAGACTACCTAATGCAATGGGAAGCAAGGGATTCCAAGCATTCCCATGCTGTCAGGTGCAGGGAAATTGAGTGCAGTGGCTTGATTTTAGAGCAACAAGACTTCAGGGCTGTGGTGGTTTTTTATGGCTGTCAGAAAGCCTCCAGGAACATTGTTTCCTGCTTCCTGCTAGGGGAACTTTTGAAATCACAGAATCAAAGAATGGTTTAGGTTGGGAGGGACCTCAGAAATCACCCAGCTCCAACCCCACTACCATGGACAGGGGCACCTTCCACTAAACCAGGTTGTTCAGGGCCCCATCCAACCTATTCTCATTCAGGCCTTTAATCAAAGAGTGCTATTTGTTGTGTCTTGTACTGCTGGCAAAAATCCCAGCCTACAAAACATACTCCCGTGCGAGATCTCTCTGTAAAAACTTTCCTGCCCCTTTTGTTTTCAGCAGGAGGTGGTTCAGGAACTCATCAAAGTGGAGAGGCAGCAAATCCTTCCCTGTGTTCAGGTTGGATTCATTAAGAGCTCTGAATTGAGCTCTAGAGAAAGCCAAGGCAACAAGTCTGGTTCTAAACTCTTGTCTAACAGCTTCAGAGAGATGGTAAGAACTGCACAATTTGGATGTCTGTGGCTAATTTTTCAGATTAAAACACTAAACTATGCAAAAATCAATGCACAAAACTCATTTAGTCTGCAATTGTGTTCTTAGTACACTCTGAATTACTGTGCATAGAGTACACTTAGAGAAATTACTTGCTGTTTGGAGACCTTTTAGATCCTCACACTTTACATTGAGCTACAGAATAAAGTTTTATCATGGCCTCTAAATTTTTCATGCTACAGTTGCATAAACTTGCTAACAAAATACGGAGTGATTCCTTTTATTGTTCCATTTTTTATTTTCCTAAATAAAAATAAGTGTGTACAGGTAGGAGAAAGGAAACACAGGAAAGAGTGCAAACCTCCTTTGGATAAATTTGAAAGTTCTCTCCTAGTAAATCAGTGAGGTTGAGTGGAGTGACCCCTTTCTGAGGGAGGCAGGCTTGGTTTCAGGCTTAGGTGGGCTCAGACCAGAAGAAGCCTTGAGATCACCATGAGAAAAGACTTAGCTCTGCTGCCAGGGATTGCTGCAGAGCTGTTTCCAGAGAGCCTAGGTTTGGAAATATCCTAATTTATCATATTTGGGTCTGAAGGGAAGGACAGGCTGCAGAATGCAGCCTAGAGGGGATCTGGCTGGGAAGAAGCTGGGCTCAAGACATGCCCTCAGAAGCTCACAGATCATGGGATGTGGGAGAATGATAACAGAGGTCATGGCTGAGGTTGGAAAAGCATTAAACCTTAAATAAATAAGGTCTAGTCCCTGAAGAATGGGCTCTGAAATAGAATGGCTGGGAGGTATTGTTTGATGCCTCAGTTAGCAATTTGGTCCAGAGCCACATAGGGTTTATCAGATAATTTACCAAAGTTTTAAAGTCTCTAGTTTCTAGAGAAGCAAAAACTCCTAATAAAAATACCTCTGTAACCCCAAATTAAATAACCCAGAGTTTGAGAACTGACAAGAACTAAAGTTTTAAACACTTCATGCTGTGAATTTGCCAGAAGATTTTGTAAGCAGTCAGTATCACACCAGTGAGATGCCCCTTTAAACACCTCAGACTTTTCAACAGTTTTAATCATGGTGGAGAACAAAATCTGCTGAGAAGAAGGAAAGAGTTTGGGAGAAAAAATTAGCAGGAAAGTACGAGATACCAGCTAAGATTTCATGGGTGTTTTTTGAAGGCAGAAAGAGAAGTCTTCAAGGCTAATGCTGAGAAAGAAAGGGTAAAATTAGGGGCAGCAAGATTAAAATATTACTCAAGGTTACTCAAGATTAGCTGTATGATGAATGGTGCACAGAATGCTGCATAAATCAAGATAACTAAGATAAATGGAAGCCTAATTTAAGGAGTGTGCTGTCTCTGGATCAGAACTGGAGGGAACCAGATGCATGACTGCCAGTTTAGGAGGTACAAGAGCAATACCAAAATCAGGGCACATCTGTACAAGAGGCTGTTTCCTTGTGTCTTTACCAAAGATGGTAGAGAAAAGTCATCCAGGAACTGAAGCTGGGCAGTAGCATCAATTTTTAATGTATTTCTTCTCTCACAGAGGGAAACTTCTGGCTTTTTTTAGACTGGAACTTGTCTCCCCTGTGACAGTGACCTGACTCTTTGCTACAGCCTCCCTTTCCTGTGCCTAAGTGCACATTAGCCATTGCACTTCCTTCTCATTGCACACTCAAACCCCTTTTCATCTTTTATTCCATTCCTTTCCTCATTCCCTTTCTGAACAGCTCGGAAATATGAACAGAGAGACCAGGACTTGTCTGCTTCTGTCATGCAAGAATTGGAGTATTTTTAAAGAAAAAAAAAAAAACAAAAAAAAACCCAACAATACAACCTTCCACAGAAATGTATTTTTAAAGATGAGATATCTTTAACACTTGGATTAATGTTCAAAAATGCCTCTTCCAGGGAACCCCCCAGGCTTGTGGGATTTCAGGGTGAGTCAAACTGCAGAAATTATTGTGATTAAAAAAAAAAAAAGGAAAAAAAAAAGAAAAAAAATTTGAACAGCAGTTTTAAATTTTTACTTTTAACCTGGCTTCTTGCAGGAGCCCAGTTTGCAGAGTACAACATCCCAGGGTACTTTTATCTGTCTGGAAACCACTGAAGAACAAATTCAATAATAATAATAATAATAAAACTATGTAAAGTGGTATAATATTAATGGTAGTCTCATGACAAACATTCTCTTCATTTATCCTCCTTATAGAAACTATAAATAGACACAGGTCCAAGGGTGAACACTGAAAATTACCACAGGCGCAGAGGGACTTTTGCTCTTTACTTAGGGGAGTTATTTCTGACTAAAAGTCTGTTCTTTCCCAAAATTCTCAGCATTATGTAACAGGGCAATTTGGTCTTTATGACAGTTAATATCTGTCTCCCAGCACCTGCACCCACCTATGTACATTAAATAAGTCATTTAATTCTCTGGCTCAGTGCAGCAATTGCTGTGGGCCTGCATGCCAGCAATTTGGGGGCTGGTTTGTGTTTTCAGCTTGAAAAAGAGGAGACAAGGGAGGGTGTCTGTAATTTAATACACATATATGTACCTGCCTCTCCCTCTGGTAGATTATTTAGGGGTTAATGCATTGTAATGGAACTGTTTATATTTGTTAGTTAGAGATTATTGCACACTGCATGGAAGAAATCTGGCACCGTTCATAAATCATACTTTTATTCTGTATTCTGCTTAGCCAAAAATATGCACATATGTACAGACACATTTTATTACACAGAGGCACTGCTGAATATAAATAGAATATTTGTCAAACTTCAGATTAACATAAAAATAACATTGTGCAAATACCTGATTCTGCCAACCCACTGGCACATCCTCCACATTTTTAAGTGCTCTGCCTAAAGCAGCATAGCTAAAGGATTGCATTAGTGGAAAGAAATAAGTAAAAATACACCACAGGTTACACAAATACAAGTAAGAGAGACAGCAGATGTCATTAATATGAGAAAATATTGCTGACACACCTGGGGACCTTCCACTTAAATGATATCAGAGCATTAATGATAATTAATGACAAGCTGAGGTAGAATTGAGACAATGTCTCACATACATCGTGGTGTCTGCTAGAATCAAGAAAATTACAACTTCCTTGAGTGAATTGATAGTTTAAAGTAGAAGATTAAGCAAAAATCATGTAGAACATTTTAAAATTTACCTGTTTGATGTTTTTTGTATAAGCAATCAATACCAGTTGCCTACACATGGAAGCAATGCTCTAAATGCTTCCCAAATCCTCTGCAACCTAAAGAGAGAGAGGCTGTGGGATTTGCAAGAGACAAGGTTCTGCCAGGTGCTTTTACCTGAGCATTCACAAAGGTCTGAACTCCACTGACTACACAATTTTTTTGCAGAAAAGTGTGGTTTTACCTGCAGGCTAACAACCCCTACACTTGACACAAACCCCTTCTTGGGAAAGGACTGAAGTGACATTTTTAATGCAGACCATGAGTTCTGTCAAGGGACACACCACTTCTCCATGGTGCTGCAGCAGAGCTTGGTATAAATAGAAGCCAAACCCCTTTTTTTCACACTTTTTCAAACAATACAAAGGTTTTGACTCATAAGGAAGACTCTTAGTGCAGAGAGGACTTTTAGCCTTCCTCTGCTTTCTCTAAGTTCTGCTCCCATCTGCATTTGTGAAGGGTGAAAAAGGAGCAAGAGAAGAGTCAGTTCCTTGGATTTTAGTAAATTTCCTTTGGTTATGTATGTAGGCATTATTCTAGAAAATAACGATTGCAGGGGATGAAGTGGGGTGGGACAGTGAAAGCTCCACAGGCCAAAAATAGTTAATTTGACTGAGATTTATGTGCTAAAATGTTGTTAATTATTGCCCAAAACACTGCTGCACTCCAGGGCTTCTTTCCAGGTTCCATCAGATTCAGATCACTTGAAACAGATTTCACACTATTGTGTCAATAAGTATATAAAGGGGGAAAAAAAGTGTAAAATTGTATCTTAAAAAAAATAAGTGTAAATAAGGGCAAAGAAAAAGCTATACAATCCTATTTACTGTATTAAAATGTCAAATTGCCAGTTTCATTGTTTCACACATTGGTTGGCATTAGCACAGAAATTTCTGTGAATTAAAGGGCACTTTTTTCTGTGATTTTGGCACTTTTCTGTGAGATATATGGGCCCCCAGCATGACTGCTTTGCTTTATAGGTCCTGGTGTAGTAAGACCACATCTCAGTCCCATGAAACACAGCCCTGCCAAAGCTGAGAAAGGACCTGGGAGTGTTTCATTCACACTGCAGCTGGAGTCAATTCCTCATTAGGACACAGCTCATAATTTTAGCAAGTGCACCTACTGTCAGAAACCAGCCTTAAAATATAATGAATATGTCAATGCTAATGAGAAAAAGAAATCAGAAAGGGAAATCCTCTCCTGAGCCTTGTCCCAAGATGATTTGAAAGGGAGTAGTGGGTGATAGAAATGGGAACTGTTATACTAACAGGGGTTTGCTCTGTTTTCTTTGAGGTCTGAAAGCATTGATAAAAAATAAACCCCACAACTTTTAGCCTGATCTCTCAGCTAAGAACATTCTTAGTAGCTGACAGTGAAAACAATTCAGTCTTCTTTATCACCATCCCACAAAACAGGTAGGTTTATGTATTATACAGAGGAATTCCAAATCAAAGCTGGGAGTTTTAAATCGCTTTACAATGTTAGATAAAGGGAGTCTGGAGCAGAATTTACAAATGCAGGAGCCAGTGGCCTTGACAGCAGTTTATTTGAATTCTGTTTTTGTAGGTTCTGTGCTCTTTTTTCAACAAAGAGCAACGAGAAACCTTTAACTTTGCTTTGCTGTGAGAGCTCAGCAGTTGTTAGAGCAGGGACTCAGAAAGCCTGGGTTCAGCTCCTCAGTTTGGTGTGCAGCCTTGGAAGAGATATTCTAATTACTGATGAGGTGGCAATCTGGAGGTAGCATTTTATTTCCTGTCTTGCCAAAATAATGTAAGAATTAATTAAAGTTTGCAAAACACTGAGATCCTGAGGCTAAATATTCTATAGAAGCACTAATGATCTATCTTGTTGGGTTTTGACCATATGCACACAGTCAGTTTGATGTATTTCCAGAAAAAACTCCACTTGTCAGAATAACAAACTTGAGCTCTTCCTTATTGCTCTGTGCCATGATTTTTAATATAGCACAAAACATGCTCAAATTGGTGGAGATTTTCTGCAAATATTTTCTTGATATTTCTCCATGATTTAAATAATGTACATAAATTTATTCCTAAACTTATGAAATATAATCTCCTTAGCACTCGGTGTTTTCTGGTCTTCCAAAGATTGGCTTCTAAAAAGATTGTAACCGAATCATTTGCCTTGCAGGTTATTTTCAGTAACCCCACCACTCCCTCCTTCAAAATACAAAATCAGTGTTTGAGAAAACTCACATCTAAACCCATGTCCCTGTGAATAGCCAACGTCTTACTCTACGTGGCCTATTTAAAGCCTATTGTGGTCACAGGAAAGAAGCTATCTTGGAATGTTGCCTGGAAAACTGGATCACAATCCTTCTGTACAGGACTGAGAAAAAACTCTTTAAAGGTAGAGTCTATTTTGTGTGCTAATCCAACCCCTGGAAGACAACATGATTTTGTTATTCATGACTTTCATTCAATAATTTCAATGCAACTTGGGAATATCAACTAAATCTTGAAAAACTAAGGAGGGAAAAAAGGGGCACAGCCTTTTCATTTACCAAAACCGGGATTTATGACTAAAAAATATGTTATTTTGGAAGTGACCTCTGTGAATAGTGAAGTCTGAAGGGTACAGGTCTCTGATTGTTGGATAAAAAAGCCAAAGCTTGGTCTAAAAGACTGTAGATGGATCAATTCACATCTGAAGGCAAGTCACAAGTGGCCAGCTCCTTTCTAGATGCAATTCTCTTAACGAATGAACAGAAACCACTCTCAATTTCATGCACAATTTCTGTTCTCCAACTGTCTGCTAAAGTGCTGTCCTCCTCAGCTTTAGGGTGCATTTTACACTTAAAATGTCTTTATATTTAGCTGGAAAGATCAGTTATCGTACTTCCCTTCATTATTCCAATGTAGCAAGGAAAATTTTGGAGAAAACCTGACTCACAGCTGCAAGAAGTTAATTGTGCATGTGATAATCAAGAGCTTGATCTTGACTGAAGGATGGAAAATCATGCTGCACTCCAGATGAGTAACTTTTGCACTGAATAGTTATTAGTCAGATTTTGGTTTGGTCTCAGGAGCCAAAGCTTCTGCTTTTGTATCTTAGTGAGAGGCTTAAGCCAGTCTTTCCACTTCATGTTTAAGAAGATAAGACATTTTTATGGTCTTCTCCTCTAAAAGAAAATAATAACTTGAGACCTGTGGGTGAAGACATATTGGAGTAGAGCTGATTGAATTGCTTTGATTGAAACTTCTCAATTCCACTTGACAAACAGTTTTTCTCAGAATGTGCTTCTACTCCCTGTTTCTTTGTGGATGACAGAAAAATACCTTGTTCTCTTGAAGTTTTTAAATATAAGAGCAATTTAACAGTTTTTATTGCGTGCATTATTTCTGGTTTATTTTTGTAAATATAAACGTAAAAACGAACAAGCTTGGTGTTTTTGATGGATTTTGAGCTTGCTGTAATAACTTGCAGTCTAAAGTGATACAACCTTTTTTTAATTTTTTTTTTTTTTTTACCTTGCCATATCTCAAAACATATTGCAAAGCTGGATGCCATTAAGTACTTGAGGTGACTCTGTTTAGTAAGTCAGAATTTACCTTAAAAGACAACAGAAGTATCAGAAAACACCGACATCTGTACCAGTCTTGAAAGTCTTTCTCAAGGTCTGGGCATAACTGATTTTTTTTTTTTTAAATCTGCTTGCTGTAGCTGTTGAACATAAAATTAGGTAACATTATCCAGCCTGCTTAGTGACTCCAGGATGAAAAAGGGATGTTTGCAGAGCCATGTGGGAACTGCAAGGCTCAGTGCCTATCTGTTAACATCCTCCCAAGGAAAGAGTTGAGACTCATATGCAATCAGTAGGCTACGATCAGACTTATTATTACACACAAGAAATTTGCTTGGGAATGATATCTTTGTGAACCACTGTCAGTAGCTGGGGTTATGGCCACAACTGTTTTATCATTATACCCGCTGGGATTTTACTAGCAGCAGCACACATCAGTCTGTGGATGGCTGTGCTGTGTTACTGCTATGCCAGCTTGTTTCCTTGGATCCAGATCCAAACCCATTAAAATATTACAGCAAGGCGGGCTGGATTTCCCCAGCTCAAGGCTGTAGCATGCATGTTAATCACGCAGGAAATGATTTTTACATAACGGGGACAAGCCAAAAAAACGAGCCCAGCATCCAGCTCAATTTTCTTGGCATAAGTGACTCATTTTTTTTGATTCCCAGCACCCCAGTAGCACCCCAGACTTGGTGCTGAGCCCCCTGCAATGTGGGCACAGGCACTCCAGATGGTTCGGGTCGGACATCAGGGGGAATTTTGGAGTAATTGAACCCACAGGAAGGGTAATGAGACATTGGAGTGGGCTGCTGCTCAGGGAGGCGCTGGAGGTGTTTAAGGTGGCACTCAGTGCCATGGCAGTGTTCGGTCACAGGCTGGACTCGATGATGGACTTTTCCAGCCTAATTGATGGTGCTGTTCTGTGAGCTGAGGTGCCCCCACGAAGACTCAGAACCCCACCCATGGCCAGGCGGTCCCCACAGTCCCTCAGGGCCCTGCGGGGCACACCGGTGTCACCGAAACTGCGGGAAGAATAAAAACCTTCCAACAACATTTTTAGTGTTGGAGAGTCAAGGCAGTACTTTATGCTGGCCATAAAGTAATAAATCATTCCATGACCATTTGACTAGATTTTTCAGATACTTCTATAGTCAAACCCCATAGAAATTAATTGGTTCTGTGTTCATTGGCTCCAAGTTGCACAGTTCTCAATATTTGGTTTTCTACTGGATAGGGATTTCTTGGCCTCTGATGGTAATTAGGTCCTCATTCCTGGTTCTTTTAGCTCTCTTTTCCCAGAGCAGGTGACTGCGACCATGTCAGGAGTTTGGAGTGATGTTTGGAGTTAATGGTGATGTTGGAGTTAATTAGGTTAATGGCCGCTGATGGTTGTTATCTTTTGTGTATTTTCCGTGCTACTCCCAGCTCGTTGAGATGTTAAAGCTCATCAGGCGTCACCTGGTGGAAGAATGCCCTGGAAAGAAACATCAGTTCCCTTCCTCCGGGGCAAAGGCGAACAGGGGGCTGGACTTGATGGTCTTAAAGGTCTTTTCCAACCTAGTTCACTCCGCGATTCTGTGAAAACTGACTGAAGTTGCATTAGAAAAAATTACTAAATTTCGTATCGCGTCCCACACGTGTGGCAGCGCCAGGGCTGAAGGCGCGGGCCGCCCTGCCCCCGCAGCCCTGGCGCTTCTGAGGCGGTGCCGGTGGCCGTCCCGCCCGGCCCCGGCTCTGCCTCCGGGCTTTGCCCGGCGGAATTTCCCTTTCTGAGCCTCCCCCTCGGATGTCCGTGTGGAGGTGGGTCCAATATGGGCTGGCCCTGGGTGCTGGGGGGTGGCTGTGTCATCCATTAATGCTTTGGGATGCGCAGCAGTGACGTGGTTTTGTGCTGGCGCTTGTAACGCGTTCGGGAGAACTTTCAGGAGCTGAGCTCGTGTCCCAGGAGCTTCTCCTGTACCCGGCACTGATGAGGGGAACCTCGAGTGCTGTGCCCAGTTCTGGGTCCCTCAGTTCAGGAGGAGCTGGAGCGTGCCCAGACATGGACACCAGAACTGGGGAAGGGTCGGGAGCACAAGTGCCATAAAGGAGCTGGGGATGTTCAGCCTGGAGAAAAGGAGGCCCAGGGATGACCTTATTACCCTCTACAACCATCTGAAAGCAGCCAGGTGGGGTTTGGCCTCTTCTCCCAGGGAACAGGATATGAGGACATAGCCTCAAGGCGCACCATGGGAGGTTCAGGTTGGACATTTGGGGAATTTCTTCACAGAAAGGGTGATGAGAATTGGGATGGGACACCCAGGGAGGTGCTGGAGTCCCCATCCCTGAAGGTGTTTAAGGAAAAACTGGAAATGGCAGTCAGGGCCATGGTCTGGTTGACAAGGTTGTGTTCAGTCGCAGGTTGGTCTCAATGACCTCAGAGGCTTTTTCCAATTTCAATTATTCTGTGGTTCTAAGGATGAGCAGGGTGAGGAGGTGAGCTTTGCTGAGGGGCTGTGCCAGGGACCCAGGCTCTGAAGTGAAACTGGGGAATGGTCTCTGATGTTTCACCCCAAGTGCTGGGTCTGATCTTTCTTCACTTTCCTGGTCAGCACTGGAATGCCATTGAAAAGTGTAACTGAAAAAAAAAAAAAAAAAAAAAGGAATAGATTTGAGTCTACAGCTGACCAGGTGATGTGATTTACAGAGCATGTCCCTCCAGAATTCCTGGAGTTTGTACTGAGCTCTCTTTAATGTGAAGTTCATGGCCTTAGCATGACCTCACTAATATTTTACTTGTGTACAACACATTTATTGAAGACCAGTAAAACACTGGAGTAAATATTTGTAGAAATTCTAGAGGACAAGGAGTTACCACAACAAAAGGCACTTTACTGCTAGTTTATTTCAGAATATTTACCTAGTGCCTTTCTTTTTTTTTTTGAGGTTGTGCTATTAAAAACAATTTCCCTAAGGTTTCTTATGATTTCAAAATTAATGTGTAATCTGAAAAGTTAAGGAATTATCTGTGTTTATGCATACATGGAATTGAAAAATAATGTGGGATAGGAGGGAGAATCTGGTGCTTCTAGAGACCAAACATTGACAGTGTGGTCACTTTCTCATTGTATTACATACACAGTCAAGGGAAAGGAGCAAATGATATTTTAAATAGATTTCACATTGTTGCAAAATAACAGCTTTTTAAGGAGGCAATTTCTGCATATATGTCTGTGTGCAGATAAGCAGAAAAGTACTGAGAGTGTAGAAGGAATTTAAGAAACCAGAGGAATGATCTTGCAGATGAAACTGTGGGTGCAGAAAACCTTGTTCCTCATATGACCCCTTTTTTCCAGGTTTGATATTTCAAATAATAGATGATCTGAGTGACCTAGGAAAGAGAACATCCAACACTAAAAATGGCCTGGGTTTGCCAGCACAGCTTTTTTCGAGGTCACATAAAAGTTTCTTGCTCTTATCAGCTAGAGTTATTCCAAAATAACTTTGAAATTCGCAATGTTTAAGGCAGGTGACCAAGCACGTCCTTACCGAAGAGAGGCTACAAAGGAATAAAAGTGTTTCTGCTAAGGGTGACCAAGAATTGAACAGGAAATGTAGTCAGGCACCTGAAATTAAACCCAGAATGCTTATTCCATTTGCCTTTCCCCGATTGAATTGCCTTTGGCTGATGCCTGTCAGCTTCTCCAAAACCCCTCTGCATTTTTCCTTGTTGTTCTGGGCTTGGGGAGTGCAAAACTGATATCTGCACGCAAATCATCATCCAAAGTGATGATAGTATTGTAATGCCTAGAATGTTTTTTGTTTGTTTGTTTGTTTTTTCCCCTGAAATTATTTCTCAGGTTTGGCTTTGAAAGCCTTCTACATCACCCACAGGCCAAGAAATGCCAAAGATTGGCTCTTAGGCCCCGTTTGCACTCACCTGAATTCCAGGTGGCAGCGATTTTAGGTGCTCATTTGTGTTTTAGGCTCTTGGGGTAGGGCAGCCATCTCAAAGGTCCACGTTAGAGAAGAGGAAAAATAAATACCAGCAGGGAATTAAAAAGAAAGTAATGCTCCAGCTAAGATAAGATGACAGCGTTTTACAAAAGAATCTGGCATCAAAGGGAGGGGGCAAGCACTGCTGGGAATTTTCTGTTTTTAGAACTGGCAGATTCCAGCACACGAGGAACTGGTGAGTAATACCCGTTGTATTCTTACTGGCACCTGGATGGCTGCCAACATCTTCATTTCAGTAATTGTGCTCTCATTGCTGTGCTGTGCGAGAAGCAGATCCTGGGGACAATGAGATAGGAGTTGTAGTTTGTTGTTTTTTTTTTTTTTTTAGGTAGTTATAAATGACTGAGTGTTCTTCCAAGAAAGATAACAAAATTTAATAATGCTAGTGGGATCTGGATTAGTATTGTACAATGAAACGAATGTAAGCAGCCGTAACTCTTAGCTTAAATATTTAAATTTAATTGCTTAAACTTTTATTAATTTTTGAATGTCATGAACAGCCAGAAAATGTGAGTTTTAGGAGAAAGATCCTTCCTTCCTTCTTCATATGGTAGTGTGTGTTGGTTTGGATGTAGTTAAAGTTGTAGGGTAAACATAACTTGGTGTGCAAGGGAGTCCTACTCATATTTACTAAATCCTCTTTGTTTGGTTTTTTTTCCCTCACTGAATGTGTCACGGAGCCAGTTACTCGTAGAAATCAATTTTTAAACACTTGTGCATGTCTGTTTTCAGAAGTAGGTTACATTTGTTCATCCAGTCAGGAAAGGGAAAAATACCAGATTGTCTTTTCCGAGCGCAGCTCAGCCGCGCTCTGAATATCGGCAGCTGAGCTCCGCGCGGGGGAATGCCGCAGAGAAATTCGGCTACAATCCCAACAGCGCAGCTCCATTCACAGAATTCTAGGAATACGACGGGAAAGGAGAGGCTGGGTTTGTCAGACGCGTTGTTTGGGGGGAATTATCCATTCAGCTCGAACAGCGCTCAGCGGCTGCTGCGCTCTGCTAGAGCTGTCCCCGGATAGTGACAGCTCTTGGGGACAATCCGCCCTTGGCTCGCACGCTGCTCCATCAGAAGTGTTTTCCCATCGCTCCGGGCCCTATCAGCCGTCCCTATCTCATCCTCAGTTCAATTAAGACGTGATGTGCTTTTCTTCCTCGCTGCTTTCCTTTTATCTCCCCTCTTTCTATTGCTGTGACTTTTTTCTTCTCCCTGTTAGGGCTGGTCCTGAATGCTGATAAGGTGAAATTTGCTGTAAATTGCGGGAGAAATAGGCCAGCCCCGTGGTGCCTGGAATCTTGCAAACATCAAACCTTTCATGTTCAGAGGGTTCCAAGAATTATATGAGTTTTCAGCCTTTGTTTTTTATAAGGTTTAGACCCAAATTTTTTTTTTTTTTTTTTAAACTGCTTTCAACTTCTCCACTTGCTAAGTTTCTCTGTGAAGGCTCAATGCAAAATCAAATACAAATTTCTCTCAGGCCTGTTTTAATGATGAAGGTTTAGAAAACCTCAGAAGTTGAGCTGACCCAACAGAGAGGTTTTTGCTGTGTGGTAGAAATGGAGCTTGGATTGGTTACTTTGGTGGTTTTTTTTTTTCCCTGTGTTTTATTTTGTTCCTCTCAATTTTCAGTCCTGTTTTTGGATTTCAGTTCTTTCATCCCTAACACTGGCATTTCTACTCCTTTTCTTAACTTTATGCCGGTTAACTTAAAACACTTTTTTATGTCTATAAATTATGAAATTAGTGATGCTGTTAATAAAGAGTTATTTTGAAATATTTTCAGAGATTTTTTAAAAATTAGTTTTAAATCTGTGCGTGTCATTTTCATATGACACCAACATAATTAATTTTCAATACTTACATTAGAAATTTCACAAAGAAACAGGAGGGATTTTCAGATTCTCAAACTTGCAGAGAGGCTGAGAGTAGAGATGAGCTTGTTTGCCTTTGGCATTTGAAATACCAAGTCTCAAAATCATGTCAGAGCATTAAGATTGTTTACATTTGGGTTATATTTATGTGTGTGGTTTGGTGCTTTTAGTGTTTTGGTTTTTTGTTTGTTTGTTTTGTTTGGGTTTTGTGTCTGTGTGGGGTTTTTTTTGGTTTTTTTTTTTTTTTTTTTTTTTTAAGAGCACTTTTTTTNTTTTTTTTTTTTTTTTAATTCAAGAGCACTTTATGGCTGGCAAAGGCTATATGATGATTACCTGGTACTTCAGGGACACCTGATATATCCCATTAATTTGATTATAATTTGATTTTTACTTAGTTTGGATTTTTGACTTGACATAAAATAGCAACAGCAAAAGCAACTTGGTCAAAATCAGGATGGCATTTGATCTTTTCCAGCTGTAGTTCATTTTGTTGTTGGTTTTTTTTTTTTTTGGGTTTTTTTTTTT
>VWZP01009615.1:2302405-2384534 GCA_013396995.1 Dicaeum eximium
TTTTTATTTTTTTTAATACTTCAGCATCTGGGTATTGCTTTCCAGGAAATGCACTTTTGTCTCTTGTGGCTTTTAATGCTGTTGAGCTCATTTGTACCCCTGCATTTGTGAAGAATTAACTTGCTGGTTTAACAAGTCTTAGATTTCTGTAATCTGTAGGCTCACCCTATTCAGTCTGTATAAAATGTGACCCTGTGTTGAAGCTTGCATAATGTTGGAATGCAAATTATTTAGTGGCATTTTATCATTGGAGTGTTGCATTTTTGTTAAACAGCCCTTCAAGGTAAGGCTTGGGCATCAACAGAAATTTAAAATTCAGCCTATCAGCTATAAAAGAATTTTCCAAGCACCATAAGAAATAAGAGGGATATGAGAAGTTTCTGCAGGTGCTCCATTCTTTCTAAGAAAGCTTTAAATACCCATACAAATTTGGTAGAAATTACTGACAAAAGTCTTATAAATATTGGTGCAGTTTTAATCAAAAAGTCAATGATAGTCACAGAATCTTCTGGAGTGATGGTTCTGTTTCAGTGCATGGAATCTTTGGGAAGTTTTTCCTGCGGGATTCACTCAGCTTATTTCCATTTCTTGATTGATTTGGCCAGACAGCATTTCCGTGTTGCTGCTCCTATGTTCTCTCCTTCCTACCCCAACAATTTTAAGTCCCTTCTTCTTTGCCTGTTACTTTTTGGAGACAGAGCAAGGGGCCACACTTACCAGAAAGCAGAGATTCAGCAGTTTATGAAAAACTGTAGAATTTCCAGGCCTGCCATTTGTCGTCATTAGTGATCCCTGAGGTTGCTGGTGTTTCTGTAGCTATTTCTACAGAGCAGACCTGGTGCTGTCTTGTCATTTGGGAAGCTGCTTGTGTGAATGATGATGTATCTAAGTGTTGGTTTGCACGGAGTGGCTGTGGATTTTATTTGTTCCAAAGTAAACTGCTGACCCTGAGAGTGGCTTAAGCAATTGCTCTGCAAATACCACAGGTTGCAGGTGCCAGTTTAGAGGAAAGTGGGGTTTATAAATATGGGTTTCATCTTGGCAGACCCATTTAAATTCTCCTTACCTGAATGTGTAAAAGAGAAAATTTGCTATTGTTGCCCTTCAAATCATGTCCCTCAGGTAATTAAGGGTCAAGATCCTGTCCTGGCACAGAATGTTTAAGGTTTCCATGAACTCTGCCACTGTGGCAAGCAAATTCTCACCTGGTGTGCTCAGCAAAGTGTGCACTTAGCCCAATTTCCACTGTTTTTTGAAGATGGAGAAAAGAGTGAGTAAGGGCTCCTAGTTCTTTCTCTTACCTGAAAGAATTGGCTGAAAATACAGAGAGAACTAAATAACATTTTATATATGGAGTGTAGTGAAATCTGCATGTGGCTGGGAGCAAGTGCTCCATAGCTTTATTTTTTCTTTTGGAGGTATAATAGGTTTGTCATCAGTTGTCTGTATGTGGGCAACTATAATCCATGTACAGTACTGGAAGTTAGGAAAGTACAAAGGATACTATGGTTTCTTGGAATTTCCTGTACACCAGTGACAGTGTTTTGAAATGTTTTTAGGCAAAGCACTGGATGTCTGCTATAATTTTCTTAATTTAGCCCTGTGTAGTTCAGTTTTCCCCATCATCCTTGCTGGTCTAATTAGGAAAATGAAATTGCTGGTTGGACTCCTAGGAAGTCAGAGCATCTCTTGTGTGTGTAACTTGCAGCATCCTGTCACTGTGGTTAAAATGGGAGCTAAATGGGAAACTGGAATTGTGTTTGGGGCCTGTGGTGCAGTGGAAAGGAGTTCCATGAGCAGCATGGGGGGCTCCTACCCCTTCCTGTCCTTTTTTAGTACCACAATGATGAACTTGTTCATGGGGATTGAAGCCTTCCAAGCTCAACACCGGCCTTTGATAGTTTTAAAACTTTTCTAATGGTTTGAACCAGATTGTGAGACATCCTGTTTCTAAACCAGTTTTATGTGGAAGATAGCTCATCTCCAGAAACTGATATGCTCCTCTGTTTGGCTTTTTAAACACAAGCCTGCACAGAGAACAGAAGCTTATTGGCTACTCTGAATTTTCCCATTCAGTGACAATTACAGAATCCTCTTGTGCTTAATAACTGCTGCTGATGTACTGTGAAAATTCTGTGTCTGATAGACCCTGGACTTCTCTTTGCTGTGCCTGTGAATTTGTGTAGAGACTTTTCATTTGTCCCCAGTGCAGCCAGTACTGACATACATGCCAAGATTTAACTAGGGAGGTTAGTGCTCTGCTTTTTAAGTGGGTGCACAGTCAGCCTTTCATATTAAGGCAGAATGCTTGCTGCAGAGTTTCAAATATTTTCAAAATCCAATTTGCCAAAGTCAGAGCTGTGCCCAAGCTGCTGTTGGTCAAGGCAGCTGATCAGATTGGCAAACAAGAGTCGCTTTTGTGAGCACCAGGGCTTTTTTTATCTTTATTCCAACTACATTACTCAGTCCAATAAACTGCTTTTTCCTGCAGAATTTGCTTGCTTCCATTAGATTCACTTCACTGCTACAGTATAGAGATTATATGAGAATGTTACCATAAGGGAATAGTTTAAAATAGATAGACATTAAAAGTATGCAGCCAATGTCACATCATCGTTACTGAAAATTGCCGATTGCTTGGGTAGTGAGGAGATGTATTTAAGTGAAAAAATTTTAGGAGTGATGCAGCCACATTTTAAATCAGTATAAGTATTTAGTTCTACAGTGTTCATTAGGAGACCATAATTATGCTTAATATGGAAGCATGTCTTCCAGTGAAATGCTTCCGGCTTTTTATGGATAGAGTTGATGTCTTATTTGTTCAGCTATTCCTTCAGCTAAAGCTGTGTTGTTTCAGGTTTTTTTCCTAGTTAATTTCTACTAATTTTGACATTTGAGCTTCAAATTGATGTTTAAATTTGAAGTTCTGCTTAGCAATGCTTTTTATGGAATTAGGATTTAGGCTCCAGCGTTTTCTGTTAAACAAGGAATCTCTGCCCTGCACAGTAACCCTTGTAACATGTCACAGTTCTTTCTCCTTTTTTCCGTGACTGCTGCATGGAATCTGGGCTGATGCTAATCCAGAAGGACAGTCACACCTCATGAAAGAATCATCACTGCTAATCAAATCAGAGTGAAAACCCACCACTCTGCATCAGTGGAGACATTTAACATGCTGAATATTTCATGCACCGGGGGCTGTGGCTGTGGACAAAACCCTCTCAGCAGCTCCTCGTTGCGTGCAAATATTTACTCAGACACTCTGGAGTGGCTGGGCTGGTGTGCAGCAACACTGGGGAGCCTTGAGTGATCCTTCTAAGTAATGGTAATTACAAGTGACTCCACACATGCTGGGTCACGGTGGCTTGCAGACAGCCCCTTGCTTTGTCAAAGCTCCCCTCGCCTGCATGATTAAGTGGGCAGCGTGCCACAGGAAATTTGATGCATACAGGATGACAAATGTCTGTTTTGGCTGCTGAGAATTGAACTCAGTCGTAGATCTGCAGAAACATCAAAACACAATCAAGGGCTGACATCAAACCCGCGAGCCAAGAGAATTCCTCAGGCAAAAAGGGCTGAACTTGAAAGTACAAGAAGGGAGTGCTTTAGTTTGTGCGGTGGTACAGCAGTTTGTTTTGCTGATTCCTTGCAAGGAGGGGTAGAGGAAGTAACAACCCAGAAAAATCTCTCTCTGTAGTTCCAGTTATTCTTTATGTTTTAATTATAGAGTTGGAAGGGCAAAAGAATAGAGCAATTCAACCCAGTAAGTTTCCTTTCAGTTTTTATGTTTAGACTTTTAATTTTTTCTCTACAGTATAGAAAAGTTGCTCTTGGCTATCCATTGTGGAAATCTTCCTTCTTGTTTACCCTCCTTGTGACACCAGGAAGAGTTCATTGTTTAAAATAGTGGTGCAAATGCTTCATTCACCTGCTGCTTTGGCAATTGCTTGGTCTTACAAGACTGTTTTAAAAAGCTGTCCTATCTTGCTGCCTGCATGTTACTCACATTGTGATAAGTGATGACCAAAAGGGTCAGACTGTACAATTAGATTCATCCTGTACCTCCCAGCAGAGGTAAGGATTGACTGAATGTTATTTTCAGGCCCTAGGTCTCTACAACCTGAGTAGTCCTGTAGGTTGATGTATGTGGAGAAATCTACTTCCAGGTTGGGAGCAAGCTGAAGTTTGCAACACAAGCACATTGTCTTTGAGTGGAGAATTAGTGACTGAGTTCTTTTGCTCTGTGTGAGTGATGGCAGAGGATTAGTGAGTGCTACATCAATCTTCATTTTAACTAGAGCTCTTTTGGATCAGGATTTCTGGTGTTTGCCTTACAAGGTTTATAGCCCTTCCTGAATCTCCTCTAGAGATGCTGCCGTGTGTCCTCTTTCCTCTGCTTTTGTAGTGTCACTACACTGAAGGTAGAGCCACCTTGACAGATGTGCTTGTCAAATAATAAAAATCACTATTCCTAAGCAGGTGTTCAGGAGCTGTGGAAAAAAACTGTTGGAAGAGTTTTTTGCTGGATGTGGACAGTCTGTGGAGCTGGTCAAATAATGAACTGCTGAAAGGAATTTTGAGTAAATATCAATATTTGTTGGCTAAATTGCTTTCAGTAAGTATTTTTTTTCAGGCTGTATTAATCTGTCAGGAGACTTGGTGATGGTAGCTCTAAAGCCCTTCACAAGGAGCAGGGAAGCACGGTGTGTTGGGATGCTTCTGGGGATAGAATTCCTCCTGAGGAGAAGAGAATGCAGCTTCTGCCCTGTCCCACTTGTCCATTCTGCTGTGCAGATCTGCTTGAAGGAAAGAAGGAAAAGTAGTTACTTCTACCTCCTCAGCCTATTTGATTATTGACAGACTTCTCTGTGTCTGTCAGAGGAAAAAGATCAAGCAGAGGAAAGAGGACACACGGCAGCATCTCTAGAGGAGATTCAGAGGCTGTTAAATACAGAGGAGTAAAACCAAGCCAATTTTACACTCAGTGTGCCCTGTTTCACCAGCAGCGGCCGGGTAAAACCCACAAAACCCAAGGACTGTCCCCACAAACACACCAAGCAGACTCTGAAAGCAACTTAGCTTTCTTCCAAGAGCAGCAGTTTTAATTTCTGAGTGTACTTGGCTAAATTTGTCACACTCCTATGGGCTGCCTCCTTTCAGCATGCCAGCTGTTTGTGCATGCAGCACCACAAATGCTCCAGGCTTATAGTCTTGAGTATTTCCTCTCAGTGCCTGGATCCACAGTGGTGGAGAGAAGCTGTTGGTATTGGATAGGTCCTTTATCAGGTGTAATCAGTCCGGGGGTTTATCATTTCATAATGAGTTTACCTATAGGAATTGAAATTGCTCATTACAAGCTGGAGATTGAGATGGCATTTTTCCCTAGGAAAAACTGATTTTTAAATGACAGAACTTGCATTTGTCTTTTCCACAAAAGCTCTCTATGCAAAGCATGATTGTGCCCCACTGTAAGGAAAGGGGCATTCATAAAACACTTTTTTCTCAATGTGTACTCGGTGTACTTATATAAAATATAAGATCACTATGTTAGTTCATGTGGCTTTACTGTGTCTCTTTCTGGATGGATTTGCATGATGTCAGCCTCTTCAGAATAGATTCAATCTGAGAGAACTAGTGATTTATTGAATTTTTTATTTATTTTCATTGTAGGCCTCTGTTCTCCTTGCTGTTCAGAAACATCAGTTAGAAAGGAGCATTTTGAGAGTGGTGTATTGTATCCTTTTGAAGAATCCTGTGAACTGCTGGGTAATCAGCCTTACATGCTGTTAGGCCTTTTGGAGAATTTTTTACACTGTGACCTCTTACAGGAACTGTTCCTCCCCTGTCAGAGGGAACACAAAATCGCCTTGTTCCTATCAAGAAATGTTGCAATAGTTGTGATACATGTTTTAATGAATCTCTGTGGAAAAGAACTTTACTATTTTGGATTTACTGCAAGCATTAATAACATTGCCTTGCATGGAAGAAATCAGCATGTTGCTGCTCTGAATGCTGAATGGCTCCATAGTGTCACTGACTACAACTTCCTTTAGAGTTTGGCTCCTTGCAGTTTGCTTAGAACCTGGGAAGCAGTGAGTGATGATTGAAATAAGAGGATGGTTCCACACAAAATCTACACAGCTGGTCTTTTTTATTTTTGAGCTTTCTTCTTCTGTGTTTTTCTGCCTCATTATGGGTCTTAAAAATATTTCATCTGAGCTTATCTGGATTTTTCTTACATAAGATGGCAGGGATATAAGTCAGAATTACAGTATGTTATCAGGTGCAGGGAGAGAAGCCAAAATATGTATTAAAGGTATTTTTTAATGTGGAAAGGTGTGTTCTGTAGTCCTTTGAAAATGAAAACCTATGAGATACAAGGAACTGAAGTCCATGGTTTTTCAAATGTTTCCTGGCTGTCTAAATCAGTATTTTATGCCTGCACCAAGTTTGCTGAAACAGTGTAGTTCTTGGAAAATGCTTCTTGATGAAATCTTATTTATGCTAAAAGTCATATAATCAGGGAAAAAGCCCCACAGTAACATGTTTGCATTATAAGTGTTTGCCCTGATCCCAGTGCAAGGTCTCTGAGAGTCACGTGAAGAATTACTACAACTTTGATAATGGCTTGTGTACCATGTCCAGGCTGCTTGTGTTCTAAACTTCAGCTAATTTTGAGAATTGCGAATTACAACTGTTGTCAAATTATTTCAAAGGGAAATAGAGTTAAAGCTGATGATGTTTATTTTTTTCTCTTCTCACTTAACTTGCACCTTCAGCTGCCCTGATATTAAAGTGCAGAATGTAGAGCAGTGTTTGCTTGCTGGAAATCCAGGAAACACTGAGTTGTCAGTTCTATTGGCATGTGCTTTAAAAAACTGGATAAAAAAATGGGAATCTATTGTCTTGTTTCTTAATGGGAATATCTCGGAAAATAAATCACTTCCTCCAACTTTTTTTCTATGAGGGACCCAAGGATAATTCAGGCAGAATCAGAGTAGAAGCTTCAAGATACTGAGGTTCTGCTTTATCTGCTTTGATTCCCTAATAGACCTTCATCTCCAAAAAGATGAGATGCTTATGTTCTGATTAATGTGGACTACTTACCATTTCTGCTGATAAGCTGGAAGGATGCATTAAATCTGCCTCAGCAAGTGGCAGTGAAGTTTCAGATGGTAACGAGGACGGCAGCATCTTCCTTTGACTCCTGAAGGTCAAGCGTTTCTAAATCCTTTCCCAGCTTATAAATAAGACTGCTGATGTGATTCAGTTAGTTATGGAAACTGTAACCTCAAGGATATTTTCAGCCTTTTGTGTCGGTGGAAATACTTCTGGCTGTATTTATAATGATACTCCAGATAGAGCTTTTCAGTGTTTTTTTTTGGGCAGTGGCTCATATCAAGCCACAGATGTATTTTGAATGAGTAGTGAGACTGCTGAAGTCTTAAACTGGAAGTTGAAGTTAGAGCCAGACTTGAAGATGACAATTTCATGAGGATATGTGTCCCCAAAGCCCTCAGCTTCCTTTAGGCTTGTGTATTTCAGAGTCTGTGGTTCAGTGCTTGGGGTCTGAGATGGAAGAAGAAATGATTACTTGCAAGATTACAAGCCCTTGCTTGTCAAGGTTAAGATTTTTGACTTGATTTTTTTTCCTCCTTCACTGGCATTGAAGAGCTGCATAAAACTGAGATCTTAAATGCACCTGGGTATAATCCTCATCTGAGAATAAAGGAGATCAAAATGCCTACTGGATAAAAAGGGGAAGAGTAAGCGCAGAGTACAACATAAACCCTGCATCTTCTTCTGGTGTGACCTTTGCCAATGTCAGGGCCTGGCATGCCATTCTGGTGCTGCTTCTGGGGACATCAGTGTGTGGAGCAGTGGTCACTTGACCCTCAGAGTCATCATATCTTGAGCAGCAGTCTTGTATTTTGCAGCTTTCATTTCCAGTCTTGTACTCTTTCTGCTGGCTTCAGCTTCTTCCAGTTCCTCGGTGGCCCCTGAATGTTGCCAGCCCCCTCTGAGCTTCCCCCTTTTTCTGTGGCAAAGCTGAACCTTAGCTACTCCAGGATGAAGGGCTTCCTCAGAAGGACACAGCTGCCTCCAGAAGCCTTGTGCTGATCCTGAGTAATGGGTTATTTATTGAGCCTACAGATGATGGCTGTGCTTGGAGAAGTGTGTACTGTAAATTACTGTTGTTGTCCAAATTCAGTGGTACCTTGCTCATAAAATACTGCCATACCTGTTCTCTTGGGGAGTATTTTGGTGCTGACCCTTCAGAGGGTTTAATCTGATCAGTTAAACTTCCTGCCTCACTGCAGCTCCCTTCTGTTGGAATTTGCTCCAGTGCCATGTTCCTCTTGTGAAGGTACTCTAGCACTGGATGGTTTAATAAAAAAGGTCAAATACGCGATTGTGCAAAGGTGTACAGTGCCTCTGACAGGGCCTCAATTCTTCCTGGACAACTTCCTCACTTTTTGTGGGAGGTACCTTCTGTTCTGATTTGCATATTTGCAAGTACTTTGAGGAACTTCAGGCCATAATGATTTGCACTTGAGCAACAGTCAAACTTAGTTTAGTACAGTGCTTGTTTTTGCTAGTGGAATTACATTTATGAAGAATGATTTTAAAAAATCAGAAGTTTCTGAGATAAAGGTACCTCTGTGGTTATCTCTCATTTGGATCTTTATTGAGTAGGCATGAATTTGTCATGTGATTTGGGAGGCATTTACTAATCCATCCACAAAAGATGTTTAACATCAGTTGTAGCTCTGGATAGCTGAGCTATTTCTTCTGTGTGTTGTTACCTTGTTAAATGATGGCAAGTTCTTGTTTTTGTTTCAAACTATGTTTTGCCATTTACAAAACTGTCAGTTTATCACATGCAAGGTCTTTTTTGTATGGAGAAATAAATAAACAAATATTTATATATAAAGATTTTAATATCATTAATATTTATAATAAATTTTTAAATATAAATATTTGTAAGTGGCACCAAATTTATCAGACTAAGGTGTGGACAAACAGTTGTGTAAGTGAAAGAATTTGGAGTTAGACTGTGAATCTGGTTTGCTTCAGGGATTTTGGTATTGCTTTGGGACTGAGAAAAAGCATGGCTCCTTTTGCTGGAAGTCTCGTCATTATAAACCTGCAGAGATTAAATGTGTCATTATTTTTTTAATGCCAGTTCCAAATAACTCCTCCTTATGCACAGTAATTTCAGTCAGATATTCCAAACCCTAATGGGGATGGTGGTGTGTATATTGCTGGTATTTTTAAAATCATGTTGCCTTAAAAGTTACTACTTCTTTTTTTTTTTTTTTTCCTCTTCACAGTTCAGGGATTTACCCTGAGCCTTTCAGCAGAACTGACAAACTGCACGTTGTTAGAAGAATGTGAGAGAAGTATATCAGTAGTTTGCTTCTCTGTGGAAGCACAAAATCAAATCTCTGTTTCTCAGATGCCCAGCGACAGTTTGCAGCAAGAGTTGGCTGCTGTGGCAGCACTCCTCTGATCCTTCACTTGTTAAACAGGGAGGGAGGAAAAGCCACAAATCAAACTGGGTTTCATTTGCCTCATCAAAGCCAACTCAAACGAGTACATTCCTTCTCTTTGATTTTGTTAATTTTTGAGAGATCTCCCGAAGAGACACCTGAATTTGAAGCGTGTGGGGGAGCTGCTACTTCTGAGAGCTTAAAATGCTTGCATCTTGCATTAGAAAGTCCTGACACGCTGATGTATGACCAAACTGATGTGCATCCAGCTCCTGTGAGTCACAGGGCTTCACTGAAAGCCGTTCAAAGCACACTGGAAAGACACCTGCTGGTCACAGCTCAGATTGAATCAATTGACCAAGTCATTGTTGCAGAGTTCCTGCTGTCTGCACATTCCTAGACCAGCCCCAGCCAAAACTGGGATTGTCTTTGCTCAGCAGGTGTTTTGCCAGCAGAGCTGAATGGCAAATATCCCCTCTAGTAGGTCACAGATGTCCTTGTAAGTGTCAATAATATATCATGTATGGATATGGTTAATTAATCATCTGATGCTAATAATACAATAGACTTCAATTGAGTTACTGAAAATGTGGTTTATAAGGAAGGAAAGTTCAAGGTGGAGATACTTTGTTTTAAGAAACTTAGTGTTTCAAAAATTGGCAAGATGCCTGTGGTCCACTAAGAAAATACAAAATCAGTCTCATATAAATTAGTTCAGGACTCCTTTTGTTTAGTGACCTCCTGCATTGAACTTTTGAGTGGATGGGATGCTTGGAAGCAGAACTGTTCAGGTGCAAGGTACAAACTGGATGATAAGGGCTTGAGCCAGATTTCTTCCTGATCTTGGTGATTGTGATACTTGAAGTAAGAGAGGCAGGTGAGGGGATGGTTGGGTTTTCTCACTGGATGGTTTGTAATCATCTCTATTGCTGAACTTGCCAAGGAGGCAGGAACGTGCACAAAACAGTCTTGATATCTGTCTACCAAATTGCTACTTGAGCCCTCCTAAATTCTCGTTCTTTCTAAAAATGCAAGTACGGATGCAACCCACAGAGATAAAACCTGATGTTTTGGCCACTGTTAGTTGTTTTAAATGTTCTGTGGAAAACAACAATGCATGCAGTTCCCTGTTGCTTGCATGAATTTTGGTGTCGTTAAATGCTGAGATAACTGAAAGAGCTGTCAGTTACAGTATTCAGTGAATACTTGTAAACTGTCCCTGGGTGTCCATGTGGATGTGATCTTCCCTTTATCCCCCCAGAATTAAGCCTGTGACACTTCACTGTAGCAGATGATGATTGATGCTGCAGCAGATCTTCTTTTCCCCCAGCTGGCAAAGGGGAACACGTGCATCACCTGGGGCTGCAATGTGCCAGAAGTATTGGAGACCAAGATCCAGAAAGATGCACTCATGTGGGTTGTGTGCATGCCATGTCTTTAAAATGCAGGACAGCTGTTCTTGATGGGGAATGAAGGTTAGTTCAACCTCCTGGCCCAGGTGTTGATGTTCTCCTCCACCCTTGCTCAGAGGAGTGAATTTACGCATGGGTGACTATCGCAGGGCTCATGGAGAGCTTTGTTTTCAGTGTGTGTAGTGTCTGTTATTAGAATGTCTTTCTTTAGCTGTCAAATGACTTCCTCATTTTGTAACTGAGTTAGCTCCTGTCAGAACTGTCACATGGTTGTATTTTATGTCTGGTGCAAAGATAGATTGGTAAGAATTGAGCCATGCAATTATTTTGTGCCTTTTTAACTTTGCCTTTTTCATCTTGCAGTGATCTAAGCTCTGTAACTGTTGTCTGTTAAGTACCACATTACTCTGTAGTGGGTGGTACAAGATATCAGGTGTTGTATTTTTAAAGAGCTATTTTGATATTGCAAACTTGAAATGTTTCTTCAAATTCATCCTTTCCTGCAAGCCATAGACTGCACAATACAAAGCTAATTTGCTGTACTTTCAAATTCATGTGAAGGCTGTGGGAACTTCTTCCTGCCGTCTCCAGGAGTTTGTATCACTGTTTCTTTTTCCCAGACTGAATTTGTAATCACAGGTAAATGCAGACCTATGACCAAAGTTAATTTATCCTGATCTGTGAAACTTACCTCAGAGGTAATTTGAAAGAATGTCTCTTAGCCTTTTGAATTGTATGGCAAAGAGATGATGTCAGCATTGCACCAGAGAAACATTCCTAATGACAGAGAAGAGGAGCAGTATCTGTTCCTCCAGCTGTGAATTTCCTGATGGCACTAATGCAAGCTGAACAATAATATTTTAACTCTTTGTCTTAGATTAGGTGTGTAACTTCTTTTGGATTTGATACTCTATTTAGAGCTTTGGCACAAGGTTGAACACACTTATCACGCCTCATTGGTTGCACATTTCACCCTCAGAAAGATTAAGAGGCTCTTCTTTATTGATTCCCAAGCTGAGCAATTTCGTTTTTGGGTTTTGTACCTTGACCTCTAACCCTGGGATCCATTAGGACCCCACTCCAGCAAGGTGTAGACACATCAACTACAGAGGGAAAGAAGAAAAAAGACACTGTCTACAGCAAGGGATGCATTAATAGATTGAATTCAAACATAGAAAAGGCAATTTTTTTCCTGCTGGGAAGCAGAATCCACAGGAGAATCATCTCAGGCTAAAGAACATGATCTGAAAATCAATAAAGGCCCTATTGTGCTGGTGATGTGTCCGGGAAGTGTCATTTTATATCTTGTTAGTGGATATCTAAAGGAAGTTAAAGCTACTTTGCTTATAATAACTGGATAAATTCTCTTTCATCGGTGGAGTATTTTGCTATTCAAAGTAAAAGTGAAAAATGGTGGAGAGGCTGGTTTGGATGTGATGAGACTGATTGAAGACAATGGCTGTTAAGGGTGTTTGGTTGTTTTATTAGGCTGATGCTGTTTCCAGAAGGATTTTCAGCTCTGTTTTTAACTCGGAGATACAAAAGAGTAATTAAAAATAGAAGGCTTTTTTTTTTCCTGTCTGTTTGATTGGAAGAAAACTCTGCACTTGACATTTTTATTGTATTAATGTTCCAGACAAACTGTAAACACCATTTGCTTTAGTGCAGTGGATGAAGGAATTATGGCTCTTGGTTAAGTTTATCTCTATTATTAATGCTGTAGGCTGGATAAACTCAAATGATGGCAGTGATAACTGCACACAGCCCTTGATATAGTTGTGGCCTTGGAAAATTAGCATGGAATGTGGTAATATTATTATAGAAGAGTCAATTAAGTTATTGATTAAAAACCCCATATAGCTGGCAGGAGGAAGAACACGAGTTAGGGAAGAAAAAGGAAGAGTTATCGTGTGTACTACACCTCAGTTTTTCAGTTTCTGTCTGGGAGGAATTCTGGTTTTTTTTTTGCAGCACTCTCTCCTACTAAGTGGGTTTTGGGATCTTCTTGTTTTTCTTGGTCCTTTCCTTTAACTGGTTAGCTTACTTATTTCTCAGTGAAACCACAGTTTCTCAATTTTCTCATAAAATTTAGCATCTCTCCAATGTATGCTTATAGCTGTAGGATAATCTGTCCCAGCATCCCAACATGTTATTTATTTTCTTACTATTGAAGTATCCTTAATAATCTGAAAGCCAATCCTACATTAAAGCACATAGCACAAGTGCAAGGCTTGCTTGCTACAGAAGGTTTTGCTTTACTGGCATTTGACCTCATGTTGTTGATTGGGGTGAAATATAAAGACAATTAGGACCACGTTTGTTTCTGGGGTTTTTTAGGGGCCTATAGGACCAGAAAGCTTGATAATAAAACCAGAGCTTGAGTAGTAGTGGTTGGTGTAGTATAAACACACAAAAGTTCAAAATATAAACCTCCCCCCAACAGGTTTGAATGTATTTTTTCAGCCTTTAGGGGTGGTACCATCATAGCACCATGGATGGCTTTTGCTACCTCCCTCTGGTCCTGCAGGAGCTGTGGTTCCATGACTGCCCGGGCAGTATGGGACCACTGTCACCTTTAGGTGTGACCTCCCAAAAAGTGCGGTTACTCTGTTTTGCAGCTCCTGCTATTTTGCTCTCTCTGTAAATACCAAGTTGAGCAGCTTGTTAGGTCTGTGGGAAAGATAAAACATTTCCTTGCATGTTTCTCTTCATTACAGCTGCAGGTCTCTATATGTGTGTTTCACCTGTGTCCACACATGTGCAAAATTTCTGGTTTCTTGCTGAATAGGTCAGAGGTTACCTCTATCATACAGAATACTTTTCCCACTTTTGCTCCTCTCTGACTCATCTCTTTGACACAAACTCATTCCAACAATAGAGTTCATTGAACATCTGCTATTAAATTTCTGTTCTTGAATTTAAATGACTGTCTTAAATCTCATTAATTTGAATAATACGTTTTATTAAAATTGGACTCTAAATTCAGCGCTATCGGTGCTATGTCAGCTTCCTTATTTCCTCCTTAACCTTCCTCTTTGGAGGAAAATAGCTGCAATGGTACTTGGGATACTGCTTTAAAGAACACTTTTCTGTTATAGTTGATTGTGCTTGGTTGACCCCAGTTGTCAGCTAAGCCATCATCACCGAGTTGCTCACTAACTTCCCCCTCCCAGCAGTATGTGGGAGAGACTAAGGCAAAATTTAGGAAATTGTCAGGCTAAAGATAGTTAATAAGTCAGGGAAAGAGAAAGAGAAAAACAAGAAAAGCCCAGAAGTGATGCAAAGGCCATCAGCAGCCTGATGTCCAGCTGGTCTCTGAGGAATTACAACCTCCCAAAACTGCCTTCTGCTCAGGTATTTTATTGTTGACTGTGACATTAAATGCCATGGAATATTCCTTTGGCCAGCTGAGGTCAGCAGTTTTGTCTGTGTCTCATTCCAATTTCTTTCCCACCCCTGGCCTGCTTCCTGGGAGAGACAGTGGAGTTAAAAAAAAACCTTCACACTGTGCAAATACTTCTCAGCAGCAGCCAGAACATTGGTGTGTTCTCAGCACTATCTCAATCAGAAATTCAAAACACAGCACCACATGCACTGCTGTGAAGAAAATTAACCCCATCTCAGGTAGACCCAGTAAATTGCTATGACTGGAAGATGACATTTGGACTTTCTGAAATTCTTGTTTCTTTTTTCCACCAGCACACCTTCCCCACATGATTGTGGTGCTCATAGGCTTTCCCTGTGGAAGCCAAGTTCATGTAAGTTTATTTTAGGAAGGGGATGTGTCCCCTTCTCACTCCCTTCCTTCATCATCTGGGCCTGTGAAGGACAGAATGTCCTAGCCCAAGCTACTGAGCTAAAGTTCAGGTGTGTTTGCAAGGTTTTAGGGTGGGTAGATGAAAGAAGTACAGGACTTTTTTTTTTAACCTTATGAAAATTGGAGGATGGTATCTGCCTGTGGAGCTTCAAATGCAGGTTTTAATGTAGATTAGGTCTACAAATTTCAGAGTCAAAATTGTGGCTCATTAACACTTCAGCTGGGCAAATTGCTGTACTAATCCCTCTTTTAATGTGAGCTGAAGTACTTTACATTGGTTCCCAGTCATTTTAAAAGTGGTTTGAGCATCCTTGTCAGAAAAAAAAAAAAGGCACACAAAAAGGCTCACTGTGAAGAAAACCTGAGCAGAAAGGATGTTAAACACACTACCTGGCAATTCTGTAATGCCTCACATATATTTCTGGTGGCCTGGTGTTTGAGAGGGTTGCAAAATACAGCATTGCTGAAGTTATTTATGAGAAATTGGATTCTTTTCTTGAAGTCAAAGAGAATCTCTCAACTGTAGTGCTTAATAAGGAATTTGGCATGGTTTTAACGGACAGATTTTAGAAGGCTTCTTTTTTTTTCAAATTTGTGATACTTGTACTCCAGATGTAAGAGTGGTTGTAGTGGTATTTGTTCCCTTAAAATTTGGGTAGAACTCTCAACTGTAAGATAAAATTCCTTTAAGTGTGCCTCTGTGCTATTTGCACGTTTGTGACAGGAAACATTTGGAGATATTTGTCTTGTTTAATAAAACAAAATGGACCCCTCATGGCCTTGGGTAGGAAGCATTAGTCCGGCAGATTCTCCTGGTACTGAAACAGTGCAAAATGCATGTTAAAGCACTAAAAATCATTAGTGACAGAAGGCTGTCCTTGTGGTCTACACAAACAAGGGATTTTAGTTTTGCTCTGAGATTGCAACATGTTCATAGTGGTTCTTTTAAATATGGTACATTATGTAGTCCTAAGTGAGATTGAAAAGAAAAACACCATGAGAGCAGGCATCTTCCTCATGTCCTGGTGTGCCTAACAGCTGTACAGCTTTCACCTGCTCATTATAAAATTTTAGTGAAGGTCAGGGTATGTCAAGGGACCAAGTAGGAGAGGCAGCCTTTCCCTTTTTACCTCTAGGATTCAAAGCCGGCCAAATCATTAGCAGTTGCAACTTGTTACCACCCGGTGGCTGAGCGCTCTGTGCAAAATTAATGTGGAAGCCTCAGCCCAGTTCTGAGTAAACAGATTTCCACCTTGCAAATATGATGAAACCTGGCGCTAATTGGCACCCTTGCTAGCAGCATCGTCAGAGATGCCAAAATAACTGGAATGTTTCTTTGCTTCTGCTGGTGGTCCCTCCAGGTCAGCAGTGAAAAAGAGGTGATGGGGCAGTCTGGAGAAGAGGGCACAGCTGCTGCCCTCGCTGTTCTGTGCACGAGCTCTGCAAAACTGTCAGTCTGGTGCACTTCTGGTGCCAATCTACGTGGACTTACTAGGATTTTTGCACCACTGTTGGGGCACTTTTCAGCAGTCTCTTGGCAGTCAGCTCCAGAATCCTTTTTACCATCTGTGTGGTTGGTGCAGTGATAGCAAGATAGCTAACTGGTTCAAATGTGAGTTTCTGTGGAATATTTAGGAGCTCAGAGGTGCAGCTGGTGTAGGTAGAGCACACTGCTGACAGGTAGCTATTAATCACTTTTAGCCACTCTTTTCACTGCCAGCTGCTTTGTAAATGAGGATTGGCACATGGTAGATCAGTACCTCCTCATTGTCCAAAATGACAGGAGTTTGTATCTTGTTTTTTGTGGTAGTAACCCTGTAAATGTCAGCGACCCCCAATGGAGATGATAGATTTAGAAGTGAGACAGTCTTTTAATGTATAGTAGTACCAGGAAGTCTACAGGTTTTGGGAAAATAATTATAGGGAGTTATAAAAGAGTTATAAAGTAAAATTCTTTCATGTTACTCATTTTTTGTGGGTGACTGCATGGTAATTGTTTTTTCTTTCTTGGCTTTGAAGAATGAGACAGTAGCTTTCAAGATGAAAAAAAAATTATAAATCCAGGTCCCTGTTTGTTTCTGATTTTCTAAGAGTTCTCATATTTATCATAACAGGTCTTTCCTCTTCTTGCTGCTCCTCTGACCTGCCCAATGTCCAGTGAGGTACAGCCCATATAAATGTGGCAATTAATAAAGGTGGAAAGCAGTGCAGTGGGATAGGACTTATTGTAATGGAGAAAGTAATTTAATAACTTCTTAACTGACTTTCTGTAATGCAACAGGCAGCAATGAAAAGCCAGCAGTATGTTAGTGTTGCCCAAAAAAAGGCACTTTGGTTGCCACAGTTATAATAATTTATAATTAGAAACATAGAGGTCAAATTCAAAGCACACTGGGCATTCTCAGCTCTCTCAGTGAAGAGTGTGGCTTTGTTTCTTATTATTGGCATGATATAAATTAGTACCAATTAAATGTTAAGTATTTATCTCAGACAGCAAATGATGCATCATGTTTCCATTCTTGTCAAAGCCTAGGGCAAGATCCTCAGAGGAACAAAACATCTATTCATTAAATATCAAGTACTACAATAAGAAGAATTCTTCTGACCTTTTCTTGTATTCAAGAAAAAATAATCTAGCACTGCAATACTAATTCACTTAGCTGTATGTATTACAAATATTAAAAGATTGTGTTTGCATTTTATGCTAAGAACATAAGGGCACAGCACTGGCACCATTCATCTGCCATTCTCAAAGGAGTTAGGGTTTTTTTTAGGCAAACAGTAAGAACTGGCTTGCTTTTGTTTTAAATCCTCCAGGTCTACAGAATTCAGCAAACATATCTACATCTGTGAGAACTGTGGCCCCTAAATGTCATTATCTTTAAAATTAATAAACCAAAGTAAGTGGAAAAAGTTTAGACTGCTGATGTGTGAAGTAATAAGGAACGCCTCTTATTCAAAGCATCATTTGTCTTTGTTAGATATTGCACTGGTATCTCAGACTGAAGCCTCAGTTCTGTGCTCTGCTAAATCAAAGGCATGATGACTCCATAAAGGTTATTGTTTTTGGCAATAACTTTTTAATAGCAGAATTACTCTTTTTTTTCCTCCTTGCAGCTCTCTTGTTGTAAAATATTTCCATCCTGATTTAGCTCACCTCAAATCACAACTTGTTTCATCCTTAGAGAATGCCTTCTGCCAAGGTAATGAATTGTAGCAGCTTTTCATATCAAAAGAATGGGGAAAATGCAAAAGAAAACTCAGGGTAATGCAGTCCTATTTATACCTGGCACTATTTTAACTTTTCAGAGCTGGATGAATCTGGAAACATTATACTTCATTTAATGTGCACCTATCAAACCCACATATTACACACCTCAGAAATTGATCAAATCTTATTTTTCTGGTGGAGAGTTATTAAACAAGTACCCAGAACTTGCTGATTTTATGTTGATTGGGGAACAAAGCAATACAGGGGGATTGTTATGATGGACAAAGTGAGTGGTGGTGATCTCCTGGTGACCTGAATGTCACTGTCACTTGCTGGGCACGTGGTTGGCTTGTGTGGCAGCCACATGTTGGGTGTGCAGTGTGTGTGTGTTTGGCTTGGGGTTTGTCCATGTTGTTTTGTTTTGTTTTGTTTTTTTTTTCCTTGCACAGCGTAGGTTTTGTCCCTAGCATGAATTCACCAGTGTTAACCAGGCTTTTCCTTTTCACTCAGATAAGTCTTTGTGGTCTTACTGACTCAAAAAGCTACATGTTGAGTGAAAAGTAGGTCAGAGAGAGACAGAGGCTTTTAAGCCCTGGGCTACTGCTAAAGCCCACAGTATTACTTGGTGCACCTGCAGTGCTTGGATCTTCTTCACTATAAAAGGAGCTTCTTTTGAGAGAGTGAAAATGCAGCTCACATTGATCTTAAAAGAGAGGGGACCCTGACGTGGTAAAAACATGACTGTTTTCAAGAATGCTCCAAGAGAAAGCATTGGCTTACAGTCTAGGCTTAGGGAACTTGGGAGAGAAAAGCCAAGTTGAAAATTTGTACATAGTTAACATTGAAAGTGTTGATAAAGTGGTGTTTTAGAAGGGTGAAAGCTTGAACAGCTGATAAAGTGGAACACCACCGTTCCCATTATTTTTTCCTACCTCAATCAGCAACTTCAGGCTACTGGAAGTTTTCCTTTCTCCCCAGATTTTTTTTTTTTAACAGTGATAAATTAATGATCTTGAAAATGAGTCAAATATTAGGGTACAGTAAATGATGGAAAGTTTAATATAGAAGCAAAATGAAGAGTGTTAATCTCTGCATGCTTACATTTCCTTCTTTGTGAGAGGCTGAGCAATTATATCCCCAGGCTTGGATTCCCAGTACAGAAAGCTGCTAAGAGGACAATTTAATTAATCATACATTGCAATGTAAAATGCAGTTTCAAGTTTTGGGGTTTTCTTATTTAAAATCCTGTAGTATATTTCATACAGCAGGACCTAGAAAAGCGAGATGAGAAATATGCAGTAGCCTTGCCCCAGCTTGCTGGGGCTGCTTCATGAGACTGAAAAGAAGAAAAAGGGAAGATTTACAAGATCGTGAGGATGGAAACTGCAGTTGTCTCATTTTAGATTGGCATGGAGCAGTCCAGCTTTGCTACACACATTCAACAAGGATGTCAGAAGATATCTCTTTTATAGGTCAGTCCTTTCATTCTTTTGCCTTTGAGGGATGGAAGGAGTATTTGGGTAGTGATGGTGTGGCAGTACTGTGGTAGAAGTTACATGGAGGTGAAGATTTAGGGAATAAAGTAACAAATAGATTAATCCTTAAACCTACAGCACCTTCTTCACTTAAGTGGCAGATGTTGCTCCTGGTTAACGTTGTAGCCTGCAGTTAACACTGACTCTGAGCTCAGAATACGTCAGGCTGTGGAGTAGAGCACTTTTGCTGAAAATTGGCAGAGAATGGGAGACCTGTTGGCCTACATTTTTAGCAAACCTATTCTTTTATCAGATACTCACTTGAATAGATTCTGTTGCATTTCTGTTATGTACAGAGCTGTGAAGAATGTTCACATTAAATTTGGATAATGGGCACAGCTTCTGTTTGTTGAAAACTTCAGCTGTAAAGGAGGGAACTGTATAATGAAGAGACAGGGATGTGGTTCACTGAAGATTTTTATCTGATACCATGGTGCAGGTCTTCTGAACAAAAATGTGTTTTCCAGTGATACTTTACAAAGCTTCTTAAAAAATGAGTGAAATACCTTAGAAAAAGTGGATTTGAACTGCACCCATATCACTGTCCACACATAGGCTCTTCCATCCATGAAGTAATAGATTTTTTGCCTGAAAAATACTCCACTTTCTTTCAGTTTAGCACATTTGAGTATGATGTGTAAAGCACAGGTATGCTGGTGGAGGCTCTTGGAAACCTCCCACCTCTTTTGGAATTTGTTCCTTCTGGGAGTACTATAAAACCATCTGTAGGGATGTCTGGGTGCCATAAAATATCTGAAAAGCAACGCCTGGCAAATTTCAGAGCACAGGATGCAGGTGGATACACCCTGATGTTTCTATAAGCTCTTCATACAGGTGCCAGCAACAAGAGCAAACAAGAAAAACAGGAGAGCTGCTAACAGCTGAGAAATAAGTTGGCTGAGAAGTAAAGTACAGCCCCTGCTTGAACAGCTTGGTTGCTCTCATCCTTTTTCCACAGCAAATTTGTGTGTGGAAGAGGGAGCTTTTGCTGAGTCTCTTCTCTCCTTTGTCCTTGTAGAGTCAGCCATGGCAACTGTGTATATCTCAGTACTTAATTTAAAAGTCTTATGAAGCAGTGCAGTGGTTTATTGTTGAGGGTTCTGGGACAGTGGTGCACTTATAAATTTTTTTAATTTTTAAACCAGCTTTTGATGCGAGAGAGTGCTCTGTCTTCTTCAGCACCTTGGTTTGGAGTAGAGCTGGGCTTCTGAGAGAAGATACCAATTCCATCTGGGGAAATATTTTTTCCTTCTCACTGTCAGATCAGGCTGTGAATCTGTTTTTATTGTTGCCTTTGTTTTGTTTATTTTCCACATTTCTCTTAACGCTTGGAAATCTGGCAGAGGTGGCTGATAAAATGCATAGAATCTGAGCAAGTACAGTAATATTCCCTGCAAAACAGAGTCCACTGGCCCAGAATTGGCAGCAGTCCTAGATATGAGTACAGACCAGGAGAAGAACTTACTAGGAGCAGCCCTGTGCAGAAAGACTTGGTGGTTCTAGTGGATGAAAGGCTTGGGGTTTATAAAACAGAGGGACAGTGACTTTTTACGTGGACAGATAATGACAGAACAAAGGGGAATGGTTTTAAGCTAAAACAAAGGAGATGTAGATTAGAGGTTAGGAATAAATTCTTTACTCAGAGGCTGGTGAGGCACTGCAACATGCTGCCCAGAGAGGCTGTGGGTGTCCCATCACTCATCCATGAATGTGTTCAAAGGCCAGGTTAGATGAGGCCCTGGGCAATCTGATCTAGTGGGTGGCACCCTAGAGGGGAGTGGGGGTGATTGGTGGGTATTGGAACTGGATGATCTCTAAGGTTTCTTCCAACCCAAACCCTTCTGTGATTCCATGACCATTGGAGCCAGGCTGGAAGACTTGATGAAAGGATGGAGTAGGGACAGCAGATGAATCAAAGTGGTGCAGGTTAGATCCTGCATGGCCTACAGCAGTGGAATTTCAGGATGATGTCCTGTAAGCTGTGTGTGTAGCCTGGGCCAGCTGTATCTGTAGCGAGTTACTCCTCAGTGATGAGAGTTTGCAGTGTGTTAGCTTTGTATTTCCTACCAGGAAACCCTGTCACAGCAAGGAGGCCAAAGTGAGCTCTGTAAGGATGGAAAGATGACAATAAGCTGAAGATTAGTTCCTATATAAATTGGGAGAGATGAGTATGAAATATTACAATTCCTCAGACAAGTGTCTTTCCTTACTAATTCAGTCCTTACTATGAAAACGTAGGTTTTTTTTTCTCTGAAGCAGATAAAAAGTGTATCAAACCTGTCCCTGTCTCTCAGTGTGAGATACAAGTTACTTTTCTTCTTTCAGATTCAACCATCTTGTTGCATTGTCAGCTATCTGATAACTTCTATTCTTGCCAGTCTCCAGTCCCCTGGCATATCACGCTGCCTTTGTTTGTGACCAACGAGCCTGGTGACCGGGGCGTGATCGTGCCACCTTCAGTTCATGGAGTTTCCAGGTGGCAGTCCTGTGAGTGATAGAGCAAACTGATTAGCTCTAAAGGACAGTTCTCTGAGAGCATGCAAAGGTCACTTCTTTCTCCATGCAGAGCATGCTGGGAAGTGATACGTGGTTAGAATTAATGCCAGGGTATTAAAAAAAGTGGATATGGAAAGGCAAAACCCAAAGAATATGTATCTTATAAAACACAGCAACTTGGATCACAGCAGGGCTTGTATTATGATTAAAGTGTTTCAGGAAGCTGATAGGACTGCAAAGACTAATTGATATTTTAATTAGACAAACCCAAATGAACTGCAGGTATCATCCTAGATAGAAGAAGTTTACGGAAGATTTCTTTTATTCTTTACTGTTCAGAGATTTGAGAGATGTGTGAATCCTGGCAGTTATCCCCAGGGAGGCATTCTCATTCTCATTTTCAAGCTTTTTTTCTTTTAAATACTCTCTAGTCACCCTGCTTTTTTGTCTTGAATATTAAACAGATGCCTCTTAGGGATTATCACTCAGCAGCCTTAGCTGGATCAAAACTATGTCTAGACTATGACAATGCACTGTATCTATCTTTGGAGATTTATTCTTTGTTTTTTCTTCTGCCTTTTTCTTTATTCTGTTGCAGTTTCAACGCAATGCCTTTCTATTCAGGTAGATTGCTTAGGAACAATGAAAAGCAATATAGAGCGGCCACAGAATTCCCAGCTTGTTTGTTTTTTCCTCTTTTATGATGTTGTCTAAGCCAGCAAGGTGGCTTTAGTCACAACCTTTGACACAAGTGTCCTCAAGCGTAAAAGAACACCAGCAAATAGTGCTCACAAGGGGATCCATTCACTCCTACTGCTCTTTCTGATGCCTTCTGACTTGAGCAGTATATCACATAAAGCTGGGAGTTGCTGCCCTCCAGACTAATCAGGCTAAAGACTTATTGAGATTGCTACAAAGCTCAGTACAGGGCTTCTCTAAACATCCATCCCTTATTGATATCATGTTTGCTTTGGGTAGGTTTGTAATCGTGGTGAATACTCAGCAGAAGAGTATTAGAAGAGGGCAAATCAGCAGTAAGATGCAAGCAAGCATCTTGTACTCAGAAAAGCTGCCTCAGTCATATTAGGCTCTGAATGCAATAGCTTATATTTTTCAATTAAGTTGGACCAATGTGTTTAAGCAAAATGTGCATTTTTCCCCCAAAGGTGTAGCCTTATGCCATGTATCTGGAGAGGTGTGGAGACATGTTGGTATCATGTGCATAAACATCTTTAAAACCTGAATGTGATGCATAAATGATATTCTTTGGCTTGTCTGTTCCATCTTCAGCTTGTTTCCTCAGGAATGCTCTGTGTGTCATAGAGGCAGAGAGAGGCTTGACTTGGAAGGCACTTCTAAATACCATTAATGAATGACTTTGGTATTTCCTTCAGTTTCTGTGAAACTGTGTCAGCTGTTTATTCAGTGGACTTTCTTCTCTCCCTTACTGCACATTATCTGTTGTTAGAGCTTAATGCATTTTTTGATTATTAAAAATAGCATGACAAACACTTGGCATCCTCACAAATTGGTGTATTCAGCTATTCTATGTTTATGCTCCTGTGTGATTTGTCTTCTTGGTCATATACTACTGGATCCTCTTGTCAACTTCACAATTAAAATAGTGTAAATTGAAACAAAAAAGTAAAGTTTCAAATAGCTTTGGCAGATTTTCTTAATGAATGTTTTCGCTATGAATGGTCCTACAACATGCAAGGAAGTTTTTTCTATCTACCCTAAAAATTTAGTCATAGTTTAAAAGAAAAACCAAACAACAAATAAAAAAAAAAAAGAAATAAGTTTGGATCAATAATCCACTACTAGAGCTTGTGTATGTTGATTTCTCATCTACAGTTTTTGGAATCTCTGTGAGATCTTTTGCATACTGGTAGAAGCATCTAATTAAGAACTAAGAACAGAAGTTAACCCTACAAAGGGTTCCCTGTCCTTTTGTCTTTGACAAAAAAAAGAGGCAACCCCCAAAAAACTTCTATCAGAGGCCTTCAACCTTGGGTTGCCCCCCTTGTCCAGTCCTCTTAGTAATCCAGTGCCCTTCTTATTTGCAGCTTCTCTCAGGAAAAACTCACGGTAATGTTTAGTCCTGAGAGCAGAAAAAGCTGTTGAGATTTTTTTGAGCAGCACCACTTGTTCTGAATGAAATGCCTTGAAATGGCTTAATTTTTGGAGAGGGCTAAGCACCCACTGTTTGGGAAGCAGGGTGCCTTTTAAGATCTAACAATGGGCAAGCAAAAGAAATTTATTTGCAGGGATCTCAAATGGAAAGCAATGTGTACTGAGAAAAGATTAACACAGAAATAACCAGATCTCGATTGTGATGTAACAGTGTGAGATTTGATGTTACTCCATGGTGATACACTTCATCTCTGGTCTTCAGCAGGGAATTTTTAATCAAAAATTACCCCTGTGAATTCTGAACAGGAAAAAAATGTCATTTGCTGTAGGCTGATGGTGAGTCTTGGTAGTGGAGAGTGGCTCTGATTCTAAGGACCCAGAATAAACATTCTTGGAAGAGAAACAAATTAGGAAAGAACCACCTGGACATCTGTAATATTAACACATACCTGCACGAGTAGACTTATAGGAAATGTATATGTAAGCAATGTTGTGGACACAGAAAATAAGGAATTGTTGTTATATGGGCTTCAACCAACTTGATTATAATGGAGGTAGCATGTGAAGTGAAACAGTGTGGTCAGTGCTTATTCATTACCACTGGACTGAAAATGTTCATACACAGGGCTTGAGAGATCAAGAGGACCTTTGAATTTTGGTTAATACTTCATTGCAATCATATGTTATGTAAAAATGCCTTCTATACATATTAAAATAGTATATAATTAAATACTGTGTAATGACAATAGTTTATGTAATAACATGAAAACTTATACATAAGTACAATGGAGAGTATAACTTAACCTTCTCTTATTGCTAGGACTCAGTCAGGATAAGCAAAACCGCAAAAAATAATCCTTAAAATACAGAAATTTGAATCTGCATGTTCCCAGAACACTGAGTTTTCTAAACAGATAATTATATTACACCTGTACATTGATAAAGAACTGAAAAAGGGGCAGATTTAAACTGCAAATAAAGATAAAAATACTACAAAGATGGTGCAGGACAGTAGAAGAGATTGCCCTGAGAATTTGTGGGTGCTTCACGATTGGAAGAGTTCAAGCTCAGTTTGTGTGGGACTTTGAGCAACCTGATCCACTGCAAGATGTCCCTGCTCATGGCAGGAAGATGGGATAAATGATCCTAAAGGTCTCTCCCAACCCATTACATAGCTCCATAATATGAAGAGAAAAAAAACCCATTGAAATGCAGTCTTTAAATATTTTTACTCTTTACTGCTGAAGTATAAGTTATAAATAACTGGTTATGGTAAAGGTAATATTCTATAGGGTAGATGTTTATTACAAAAAGCATTTCTTTCAAAACGACTCTTAGATTTGGTGTTGCTAATACCAAATTTAATGCTGTGCTATTGTGTCACTCACATGATTGCCAGTACTTAAACAGAGCTCTTGCACCCTGCCATTTGTACTGCTGTGTTGTAGCAGTGCACCTGAATGTTTATCCATTTGTTTCTGAAACCTTAATACATCTTCGTGATTATTGTTGATGGCATTACAATCATTGAGTGCAGACAAATCTGCTCAGCACCTGCTATAGTAAAGAGAAAAAGTCTGTTTTCAGTGCTTTGGCTCTTTGCCAGGCTACAGCCATTTACACTTCAGTCTTGCCTGCCAGGCATAAGTCTCAGGTAGTTTCTAAGACAGGGAGAAAAAGCAGGAGGGAAAAAGGAAATAAAGGGAGTTTAAAAATGCAATGAACACTTGGGCAGCTTTCTTTTGATTTAGGAAGTGAGTGCTGTCCTAAATTAAATATATATCCATCTATCCATATGTGTTTGGGTGGATCTATGTGTGCATGAATATCTGTGTATTTTTCTGTTGAGTTGAAACCTAGAAATGATGGGCAAATCTGAATGGCTGTTCCAGTCTGCTGTGTGAATAGCAGCTATTCTTAGAGCTTGGTAATTACGATCTAATAATTTTGTCATTATCCAGGTACATTACCTATGGGTGTTGGGGATTTCTGCTTTGTGTGTGTGTGTTCCCCTAGTTTTGTTTTTTTTCCTTCCTGCAGGGGTAAATTAGGAAGAAATGAGCAGAAGTCTACTCTCAGGCCTTTAGTGCAAGATATAATACCTATCTATTAAGCATGAGTTGCATTATAATGTATGGGTAAGAGTTTTCTAGATCATGTCCTATTGTCTGGTGACAAATACATATTTTCTGTTAGCTCTCACCATTTTCATTGCAGCAGCCTGTGCCCTTTTCAAGTTCTACTTCAGGTCTGTCAGTAATGGGAAAAATAAATACACAGCTCTGAAAGTCTTGCAGCTGTGAGCCCGTGAGAAATCACAGAAAGGTGATGTGGAGATAAATCAGGTGATGAGATGTGCTTAGGGCACCCAAAGATGTCCTGGACTTCCAGATGCCTGCAATCTGAGCAAATGTGTCCTCATTTGTGAAATATGATCAATCCCAAAAGTTCAAGTAATACTAAAAGACAGGACCAGAGAAGGGTTGGAAACAGAGCATCATCCCAGATCCCAGAGTTTGAGTTCATGCTGTTCCTGCTTTGCCACGGGACATCTGGGTAGTAAATGCTGCTGGGAAGGAGCTGTCAGCCCTTAGGAAATGCTGACCTAGAATGGAGAGCAGCATTTGTGAGGTAATAGAACAAGCACTGCCTGTGCCTAGGATTTCCAAGTTTTACATGTGCTGAATATAATGCTGAAGTAGACAATGAGGATAGCAGTGTGGAGGAAAGAAAAAAAAGGCTGAAAAAGGGTTTAAGGAGAAATCAAAAGTAAGGAGAAAGCAAATACAAGGGAAGAAATTATGTGCAGGTCAATTCTAATACATAATTGACATGTAGTTCCTATTGCTGTTGTTAAAGTAAAATTTTATATTGCGCTGTTAAGGTGGTTACTGTACCATGTTCCTCTCTCTCTCCTGCAGTAATTAGATTATTTTTTATTGTTTTTAGACAGGGTGTTTGTCAAGTGATAGTCCTTCTGTGAATTTTTTTAGGTGCTCTAATAAGAGATTGCTAATTAATTTTCTGCTCTGACTGGATGTTTTTGTGTTCAGTTATTAGTATTCTGCTGTCTAAACAGGCAGTACTCACAATTACAATATTCCTCAAAGACATTGCTTCCAGTCACCATTTATGTGCCAAATATCCAGTGTTATTTTGGAGCCTGAGGTGCAGTAAGATACACTTGTCATATGTTCTTTGTTGAAGTTTGTGCAGATGCTCTCCTACCGTGCTCTAATTAGGGATGCACAAAGTGAGGCAGTGAATGTTCACAGGACTAACCGAGTTTTGAAACTTTTAAGTGCCTGACAAGTTTGTGGTGGTTTTTTGCTTTGCATTTCCTTGAGGAAGAAAAATTTCCCAAGCCTCTCATTGATGGCTGTTGCTCGGAATACGTGCTGTCCTTGTCACCCTCATTCGGGACTGGAGCTTTGTTGCCTCTGTGTGTCTCAGAGGATCTTGGAAGAATTGAGCCGTCTTATTTTGGACTCTCAGCTCAAAATTACAAAAAAAGGCACTCCTCTGTGCTCATTCTGTTCTATTGTTGTATCAAAAACTTCGAGATCTGTATGCTTACCTGATATTTTCCCATTTACTTCCAAAGAGTAATTGATCTGTAGCTGTCTAATATGCAGATTTTCTGCAGGTCGTACTACATCTGTCTTGATTCATTTTATGTCCTAAACATTAGGTTCCTTCTGAATTCTCTTTTGAGTATGTAATGGCTGGGTGAGTGTGTTTAATAGTTATGCTTAAGGGCTTGATCTCTGTTGGTCAGTTGGAGTGTAATAAATAAATAAATCTCTAGTATCATTGTACAGTTAGGGGTGATATTTCTTTAACTGTACCACTCCTTTTGTGGTAACAACACAATCATGTTCATAACATGGTTAAACAAATACTTCTTCATCCTGTGTCTGCATATATTCACTATTTTATTTTTACTCCTTGCAGAATTTTTTGCTGCCAGGTTCTGTTTCTGGACACTCTGTTGTTTCCTTTATAAGGAAAGGGGTAACTTTCAGCTTTTTGTCCCAACTCGAGTGTGTCACATTGGCTAATTCAACTTTTCACTAACTTTGTGAGTGTTATGACTTCTAGAGTAGTGTGAATCTCGAGAACCTCCCCTATGTTTGATTCATTCTCTTTAGGTTTCCTGCATTAGTGGAGCTGTGGGGAGTGTGCCAGCAGAAAGAGAAAAAAAAAGTTACTCGGTTTTAATAACTGAAACTGGTGTTGGTGGAGAAACTGGTCAAGTTTTAAGTAATGTGGAGATGGTTATTTTCTGTACCAAAAGAAAGGAACAAACCAGAATCATTCCAACTCTTTCTTTTGCAAATAGCACCTGTTGTGCTGTAAAGGTAACGTGAAAACTTCAGACTTGCATGACAGTGTCTCATTTTTTTGGTCTGATTTATAGCAGAACCTGTGGCATCACCAGTTACCCCTGGGAATGACAAATATTATTAACCTAGGACACCTTTTGTTGTAAATCTGGAAAGCCCTAAAGGGAAGGAGATAAGGAAAGGCCATAAAGGAATAAAATTGGTAACAGTTTACACTTACTGGCTTTCCATAACTCTGTAGCCAAATCAAAAAAGAAAAGAAGACACTCAGTATGTTAGAATTGAACAAGGTGATATAAGCAGAAAGCTGAGAAAGATGGTGTAAGGTCACTCTCTGCAGCCATGGAGATGAGCTGTTCTGTGGTAAAACTTGAGTTCATGGAATCGTAATTTATATCTAAAATATGATATTAGCACCCCCCTCCCCCACACAGTGCATGCCAAGTGCTTAAAAAGCCTTAATTAGATCTGAGAGAATGGAATGGTTCGTGCTGGCGTTATTTTCATTATAAAGTACCTATGTGTTTATTCTGATCTACAGACTCAGGTGGGAAAAGCCCACCATGCATTTTATGGCCCTCTTGCAACCACGTTTTCAGTTCAAGCTGTGACTCTGAGGCTTCCACTCTTAATATTTATGGTGGAATCTTCATATAGAAATGAAAGCAAAGAAAGGATGTAAATGATTTGCCAGAAATCTGAGGAATTAAATCTAGGAGGCTGTCACAGAGAGGTAACAAACTTAACGTCATTATTCATTTCCATTTTAGTTGCTAATGATTTTCATTGTTTGTAAGCACCTGTTTAGGAGATAATGAGAGAAATAGTTGATGTGTCTAAACATCTGAAGATCCATTACAGTTTTGTCACTCCTTATCAGCATTCCTCTGCAGCATCTGTCAGGCCTGTCAAGCTCTTTCTGGGAAGCTGATGTGAAGTGAGGCATGGGCCGCTGTAATTCTCTGGAACAAAATTTGGCTCTGCCCACTTTGTTTCTCTGTCCAGATGATTTTCTTGCTGCTCACAGTCGTTGACACTGTATTAAATACAACCTTAGTTTGAACTCAGAGTAGATTACTGGTTTAGAAAACAAATACCTTACTAGAACTTTCGTGGCAAACAACTCATATCTGCACAGGTTTTTGTCTCCTCTGGTAATAGACTTTACAAAGAGACATTGAATCATAAAATGGTGCTTTCTCTGTAGCCTCTTTCTCTTTTTTTGATACCAGTTTCCATGCTGACAGCACTACAATAATGTCTTTAACAAAGGGAAACAAAAGCCTCACTCTCTTCCTTTTTGCTCTTTTTGCCCCGTGGCTTTCGCTTTTTAATGTGGATACAAATGTCTAATGAGGTATTTAAGAAACACACTGATATCTTAAGTATTATTTTCTTCAGTATTCTAATCTTTCAAACAATCTCAGCTCTTGAAACTTCATCTTTTGGTCAGCTTTCCGTGCAGTTTTCCTGCTTGGATTGAATGCATGTGCAAAGCTTTACCCAGTCAGATTGGATGTACACCGACCCTTGCAACCAAATGGAAATAACTCGTTTGCTAAATTTGCCTGCATGATTGTTTTTCACAGGAAGTTGTGTGTGCAAATATCTTGATTAAATTCAGGTTTCTCGTGCAAAGTTTGGAAAATCTGGTGCTGGGAAAAAAAGTAAATTTACATTTAAATGCTCTTCTGCTACAAGTTAAATTCCAATTTAGCCCTGTCAACAAAAATTAAGCTTATGTATACAAAGGGGTAGTCTGATAGATTTACAGGCAGGTGTGACGCATATGACTTTGAATGTGATGGTAGTTAATGCTGTCTGAATAGCAGGTAATTTTAAGTTACAGACTGAAGCCTTAGGAACCTGATAGATGTTATTTAAAAGTTGCTAAACTGAGTTTCCCAAGTGTGAGTTGAAAAAGCTGCCTTTGATTAGTGAGCAGATCATTTTCTAGGCAAAATAAATGAGATTTACAGCATGTGAACCAAAGGATCCGAGCCCAAGTACTTACAGGAGTCTCTGTGGAAAGCAAGTTACTGAAGTTACAGTTTAGCAGGTTGATATCTGGAGGTGAATTTAAGTGACTGGAACTGAAATATGTCCCTCTACAGGACAATTCAGGTCACCTATTTTGTGCATGCCTTTGGTATAAATATCTCTTCACTAATACCTCAAATGCCTTTTTCTGAAGGGATCTGCCAGGTGCTGTCCCTTCAGTGGTGAGAAATAACAAGAAAAGAGATGCCACTGAGACAAGATATTAATAGAATAATGTTAAAACTACATCTACACTCATCTGGCTGTGCTGGTTTGGGCCGGGGTACAATTAATTTCCTTCCCAGAGGCTGGAATGGGGCTGTGTTTGGGAGTTGTACTAAAACCAGTTTTAATTAGACAGAAAAGATCTTTTTTCTGAGCAGCACATGGTAATAACTGTTAGTCAGTGTCAGTGTTTGGCTTGAGAGAGTAAGGATTGCAAAGACTTGATGATGGAAGATAAAAGCGTGTTTTCATATGTACATAATTATTTACAACCATACTAAGAAGTGCTGTAAATATAAAAATGCTTACACACCCAAGAAAATCTTAACATATTCTTCTCCTTCCTTGAATTCTCTTTGCATTATCAAATAGCTGCATATTTTCTACTCCCTTTTGATCAATTTTGCCAAAACAAAATTAATATAAAGACATCCTTTGAACTCAAAAAGATCTGACAGAAGCTTAGTCTTTCAAATGCTGAATTTTTAATCTATTAATTCTAACACAAAAAGGAATCAAGGAAGACTTTCATTATAAACCCAGAAGTTTGTTTTGGTCTTTCTTTTCTTTCTGGTATTATACCAGCAAACACTTTTTTTTCCTTGACAAATGTTTTCTAAGATAATATTACTTGTAACACCCTGCTGCCAGTTCTGCCTCCTATATTTTTGTAGGACGAAGGAGAGATAAGGATGTTTTAGAGCAAGCAAATTTGGCCCTGGTAATTAATTTGAACTTCTGAATCTGCTCCATGACAAGTTTTCTTAAAGCTGTCATTGTGGCTTAGCCTTGGTATACTCCATTGGGTTTTGGTGGAGTAATGCCTTTTTTGGTGTTTGCTTTTTGGTTGGGAATGATTTATGTGATGAGATTATTCATTCTGAAAATCTGCCTGAGTTCAGATTGCACAGTAATTTGAATTTAGAACTGAAACTCTGTGTATTTCTCAATAAGTAGGTTTTTGACAACTTAAAAAATTTATTAGCCTTTATGGTATGGGTGTAAAATGTAGAGGCACTTTCCATTTTTTCTCTCTATTCACAGCTGTAAAAAGAACAGAATTTCCAGTTCTTTTTTGTTTTTTTTTACATAAATCCCACATTATTTATAAAGGCAAAACAACATCCTGTGTTGGCTTTTTCTTGTTCATCTTCTGTTTTGAGATCAAGGTTCTCCGACCAGTTAGAAGAAAATCCAGTGTTGTACTGCACAATAGCACAGCCCTGATGTGCTGCTTTCAGCTCATGCTAGTTGATCTGAAGAGATCCTTTCCTATGAATAAGACCTCTGGAATTTGTAAAATATCATCCACTGAAACTGGGTCTGTGGTGGCTGTTGGAATCCATGAATCCTGGAGACTTTCTGACGCTGCCTGAGGTGCTCTGTCAGCAGGTGGACGTGGACACACGTTTGTCTTGGGCTCAGCCCCATTGTGTTTGGGTGTGCAGAAAATAATGTGACGTACCTTTAGGGGTCAGTGAGTTTTGGACAGTGATCAGTTTCAGCTCTGAACTCCTTGGCAGCTGTGGGTTTATCCCTGGTCATGCCAGGGATGGATGATTCTCAAAAACAGGTGTAGGTATTAAACAGAAGGAAAGGAACAGCCTAAAAAGGTGGAATGGGGCAAGGTTTCATAGCAAACCTGGTGTGTCCAAATCAGGTTCTTGGCACCAGAGCAGATCCAGCTTCTGTGACAGGAAAGGTGGAGAAAATTCTCCTCCCTCAGGCAACTCTTTGTCAATACTGGAAGTTCTTGGGAGCAGAGTGACTAAAATTAGTGGCTGTTGGAGGGCCACAAGATTAACCAGTATTTAGAACAGACTGTGAACTTTGGTTTTTTACTTCCCCTTCACAAAAGGTACATACACAGCTCATTGAGTAGGGATTGTTGGGTCAGGTAGGTAGATGGGGGGAAAAATGCTGTATGACCAAAGGAGTTTGTTTTTTGGTAATGGAGGATGTGGGGAAAAGTTTGGGTAAAACCAGAAGAAAGAATGTTTTACAACACTGACTTAAGTAATATTTCATGCGTTAAGTGAATGCCACTGAAAAGAGGAAAGAAATGGAACCCAATATCCCATCACATTCCTGAATGTGAAGTCCTGTGAGTATTTGTGGAGGTGCTTGTTTCCTATTTACAAATAGCTACGAATCCTGGCTGCAGAATAACACCCCAAAACCACCACCAACAAAAAACTATAACAAAAATGCCCCAGGTATGGCAATGACAAAAAGGCTGTCACATGGATTGGTGTGCTGGAGTGATGCATTATTCATACAGGAACAAGGTGTGAGAAAGGAAAATATGTGATTAACAGTAAACAGAACAGACAGAACGAGCAGCTGATAATTAATTAGCAAGCTGATCATTTAGACTGGTTTAATAGGTACTTACTAGGCCCACAATACTGTTTTTTACCAAAAAAGGGGGTTTAGAGTACACCTGGCAAATGTCACATTAGTGATGGGATAATGGGACATAAAAAACTTCAGACTTCATTCATTATCGCCGCTGAAGTCAGATAATACTTATAGTTTTGGAGAGTGACTAAATGTTTAAAGCAGGTTATTTTATAGCACTTTCTAAGTCACATGGACAGTCCATTCATTCTGTGTATGAAATTCAGCTGTTGCTGGGCTGAAATATTGCAGTCAGTAGTGGGCTGTTTATCTGGTACCTGATTTAGAGATCACATGAACTCCTAAGAGGGTCAGTGCAATTATTTTGGGGGCTTTAGCAACACTCAGCCAATGTCTTCAAGGGGCATTCAGATGCAATACATAATTAAAAACAGGAGTAAAAGAATGCGAGGTCTTATCTTGGGAACGGATTCTTCCAAGTTCATGGTTTTGAGCTCAATTTCTAATATTTAGGCACTTGTAGGAATCTTGGTCTTTTAATTGCTAATTGATATTTCTGGAAAAAATTTAGTTTTTCATATCTTTATAAGCTATGATGATTGTAAATTTTATCAAATACATTGCCATGTTCTTACAGAAGTGCAGAGTGTTTTCCCAAAGTTTCAAGTCAGTGCTGGCCTTGTACAGCCAAGGTTTAGTAGAAGGTCTTGAAATTAAATAAACACAGCACAGGTAATATTAATGTGACTATCTTGGTCTAGTATCAAGGAATACCTTAAAATTTTGCAAATGTATTTTAGTATTCTTACCCTTACCACAGCCCCCTGTCATCCCTTTCCTTGGTAAAAAAAAAAAAAAAGCTTGAGCCATAATTTGTATATTAATAATTTTAATTTCTCTATATTTAATCTCTCTATATTCTCTATATTGTTCAGTTCTGTATATTCGAACTAGATTTGAAGAAACAAATTATCAAAAGAGAACCAGATCAAAAGGTAGATTCATCTGAAAATTACCAAGGGCACAGTTTCCTGCACCTGTGGCCCTCTAAAAAAACAGACCTATTTTTGCTTAAGCTTTGCCTTTAGCACTAAAATTCTAACACATAAGTGAAGCAAAAAAGGGCAATACTCTGGTTTTTACTAGCCAGATATATTCTGCATTTTCTAATATAGATAATATTTACTAGTAACAAAACAAAAATAAAGTTGGTTGAAGCATTATTATGGGAAGTCCCATAAAATCCCATAAAATCTGTAGTAGTCACTTTCCCTGCTCGGGTAGGAGGATTATTTGTTCTATTAAACTACACTGTAGTTCTGGAGATAAGACCATAAAAGTTTAAATTTTAGTTTCCTATTTTTCCAATGCTCTGCTTGTTATTGTGACTAATTATTTTGTGATAAACCCATAATTTTTACTGGAGCTTCAAAGTACTTCATGAGCTGGAAGGCATTGCAAAGAGCACTTCCCCCAGAGGCAATGTTAATACTAAATACACAGTGTGAGTAGCATTAGAATGAAACCAGGAATTAAAAAAGTCTGAGGATCCCTGCTCCAAAAGAATCCAGGGATCAATGGCAGTCATTGATGGGATTCATGGGTATTGACCCAATCCCTGGATATTTTAGTGCTGTTTTCTGACAGCCATATGTCCTTACAAATGTTCACAGTTTAACATGAATATTTTCAATTTAGTATTTATATTGCTTATGAATGTCAGATGATAAAATGATTTTATATTAAACAAGAAGCCGAATAAAAAATAGATGAACAAGGAAAAAAAAATGTAAAAGAAATGTTTTGGTCTCCTAAGATCAAAAAACCCCATTTTTTTTTTTTTAAGCTTCATTAAAGATTATAAAAATCTCCTGGAGGAACGCTGTGAAAAGAAAAGAATCTGAGAGATTTGAGGTTGCAATGATGGCAGTGAATAACTATTTCTCTTCATGCCAGTGCTATGTGTGCAGGTATATTATTTGTCTCAGCATGCTGCAGCTTTTGGTTTTCTGCTCAACAAGGTCCTTAGAAGACACAAAAGTCAATCTTCAGTAGTTCTGAAATTGTTTGCTTGTCTTAAATATCTTATTTCTAAACTAGGTGTTTATGGTCTCTGTGATTAAAGCAAGAGATGGGACAACTTTAAAGTCCAGACCAAATACAGCCTTTCTCATAATATGTGATGAGTAAATTAGTAGAGAAACTTGATAGATTTTATTTTTTTTTCAGTCTGGTATCTATTACATCCTGCAGTTAGAAATAAAGTGGAAAATTGTACCTGTGACATGCAGAGAACACAGTAGTGAAAAGGCTGAGGAGGATAATACTGACATTAACTTGTCCAGTGTCACACATGGGGGACACTTACCTCAGCCCCCAATGGCATTGTTTGAAATGAAATGTCAGAGTGGCTGGATTTGTGTAACTGATCTGCCTTTACAAGGAGTGTTAATTTCCAGAATAAAACTCAGATTCTTAAACACAGGGTTGGGTTTTTTCTTTAAGTGTGCCTAAAACTGAACCTCGCGGGCCGTTTCTGAAAAGAGTTTTATTCTCCACACACTTTCAGTAATTAACAAGAGTGGCAGCTGATGATCTTAACAGCAGATCTTTGCTGCACTTCGTGCACTTTGCCCTGAGAGTCTGAAGGGGACAACAATTGATTTCACAGGCAGTTGGGTAACTGCTGTGTCCTAGGTTGAGGGATTTATTCAGTGAATATGAAAGGATAAATGATTTCTCTTAGGAATGAGCAGGTTTTTTAATAGTTTGAGGACTGAAGGTATTAGTGCTTCTGGTTAATTCCCAGCTGAGGAGTACGTTCCAGTCACTGCCTAAATACATTGCTTTCTGCTTAATTTTTTACTTCACATTTTATGTGTAATCTCAAAGATCTTTCATGATCTTAGTCCTGCTGAGCTAAACTTTCATTTCCTCCACATGTCGTCCCGTGCTATGTACTTAATAGATTGTCATTTATTAATCATCTCCAAATGCAAATTGAAGATGTCAGGTGCTGGAGCCCTTGTCATCTATTCTCTAGGCCTCAAATTCTCTTCCCAGGGTATTGGATCAGCAGTTCTGTGGATGAGTTGAAAAACCAGATGAGTACACAACCAATGTCAGGTGTTTTAGGCAGCCTGGCAGAATTGTGAAGTCTCTTCTTTTGTTGCTGGTTCCTTTTTTTTTTCCCTTTTTCTACAATGCCTTGCGATTCTCATCATGAAAGGTACTTTCTAAATGTATGTTGAATAGCTGAATACTGAGCCAATTTGTAAAACGTCTTGATAATATTTTAAACCTGAATTAGGTTATTACCTTGATTGCATTTGACTAATGTGCCAGCTCATTAGGAAGCTGGTCTACGTAAAGCAAGCATATTATGGTAAAGAGTGAATGAGATTTTACTCACATCTTTTAGAAAGACATCATGTGCAAGAAGAAGAAAGAACACAGAATCAAAGCGTGCAGTTATTGTAAAATGGTTTTCTTCTGCAATTCAATTTCTGAAGTATAGACTGGAAAAAAAAAAGGTTCTTATTCAATAAAATATCTCCAAAGCCTTCCTTTCCTCTTTTGCACCTCTGATGCACCTCTTAAAAAAGGAAACAAAACTTGAGGTTTTTATTACTGTGACCAAGAGACTTAGCAGCATGACTTTACTGATCTTAAGTGCCAAGTTTAATGATGAAATAGCAGACGTGACAGGTGACAGGATGATTGGGAATTTTAAAAGAATAATGGAGAAACCAACAGAGGGTTCCTTTTGAAATACCCAAATTAAAAATAAATCTGCTAATTTTTCTTCTTACTATTTTAAAAGTGGCTCTTTGGTGGACATTATTTGTATGAGGGTCAGAAGAAAGTGAAAGGAAGCAGAAGGTGGCTGACTAACAAAGAGACAGTAGATTCATAAATATGTCCTTGAGTGATTGTATATTGTAGTCTTCAGTCCTCCAACTTTCTTTGGACTGTGAAGGAATTCTCTTAGTGCCACGAGGCTGTGCTGCTGTAGCTCCATTTGACATAGGAGAAAGCAGTGTAATTGTTCTCCAGGTAACTTCATTAAGAAAAGATAGATGTGCTTGTACACGCAGCACACAGAAGGTTTGCATCAGAGTTGAACAAATGAATGGGAAAGAGCTGTTTCTTTATCTCTACCTTCTTTTCCTTTTGGCTGCTGCTAAGAGAGAAGGGCTGAAAGTGTGTTATAGCTGATTTAATGCTATAGCAGGAAATATCAGGTTTCACCTTTTTGTGGCTTTGAAAATTGATTATTGCCTCGTGCAAGAAAAGAGTGGAAGAATCATGGCTTGAAAACATTAGGAATGGCATGAAAATGGCATATGGTGGTGGTGTCTCTGGTAGCAGTGCCCATCTGCCAAGTGTTTAATTAATCCACGAGTATTCCTGTTATGCCTTCATGATAGGAAGGTGTGGTTGATGTAACAGAGTGAATTTCAGATTGTTTGCATGTGGCTTTTTGATGAATGTATCTTCATTTTTACAATGCAGACCTGCATAGCCTCACCTACCCTTGCTGTGGTTGAAGTGGTGTTGCTCCATTGATGTTGAACACATGGGCTAAAGCTCAGGTCTGATGAATTGAGAAATGCCTGAAAATACTTTAATTTCTGTCAATGTTGTTAATTTCTGTCAGTGTTGTTCTTGCAGAGGGTGGTATTGCTGGCAGTGGAGGTATAACCTAATGAGTTTAATACTGCATTGCTACGTATTTAATCATGTCATGCTCTGCTGTTCATCCTTAGTTAATATATGTCACAGACTAATGAAAGTGTCAAGGTTAAAAATATAGCAGGAGTACATCATACAGAATGATTTCTAGTTCTGGAATTAAGTTCATTTTCTTTTCTGTAATTTTTTTTATTCCTCTCCTTCCACCCTCACCTCACTTCTCCCACCTTTTTAATGTTTTGAGCAAAGTGTTTGTAGAGCTTCTTTCTACCCATTATATAAGGTTTTCTGACTCTTCTTTTATTAGACAGGAGAAAATCATGATTTACTCCAAAGGATTTCTCACTGGGCTACACCACCTGGTCCTCATTTGGTGAAGGGGAAAAGGCTGTAACTGGTCTCCACATGACTTTGTTAGGAAACCCTTAATAATTATAGAAATATTATTAGGAATACTTGTAGGCAAGGAGGAGAATTTGTTTCAGAATTCAGCAGGTAAATGGGGGAAAGTTACTGCTGCTGCTCCTACTTCATCTTCCTTGGTGTGTGAGAGGGTTGATGCCTATGAGAAAGGGAGATTGAAAAGGAGTGAAAACTTTATTTTTAAAATTTTAGGTTATGTTACTTAAACTGTAGCCTAAAATAAACCCCATAAAAGGTTATTTCTTTTCTCATTTCTTTAACTCACTGCTGATTTTGAATTGTCATTATCACAATAATTTGATTTTTTTGGTTTTTTTAGCAGGCTCAATTTCAAGTCTCTCCGGTATGCTCAAGACAGTAATTATTTAATATTACCTTTGCCTCTGTACTCCTGTGTTTGTAGTGTTTTGCTACATTTTCTGTACATGGAACTTTTTAACATCCATTCAATGCATGTGTAGCAATAAGAAAGCTATGAAACATGAAAGGCCTGGATGCTGTCAAGAACCTTATCAAGTCTGTAAATTATCTAATGTAGCATTAGATTATCCATGACTTCATTTTTTTTCTCCCGACATTAAATGAGGGAAAAACAATTACTGTCAGTGTACAAGTCCTCCCTATCCTGTGTCACATCAAAGAGCTCTCTTGATTAAATAAAATTATCTTCCTCCTCACAGTTCTGGAGTTCTGATGACACAATTTCTACCTGTTCATTAATTTTTCTTTTTTTCCTTTCTATTTTCTTCTATTTTTCCTGCAAATGACTTAAATTTACATCTGGCAAGTGTTTCATTGCCAAGCTGGGGAATTCACTGGTTGGATTCCGGTATGGACTGTTAAAATACTATAATTTCTACAGTATGATTTTTGAGTGATATGAGACTTTACACATTCTTAAATTGACCAAAGTCAGGTCTGCACTGCAGAAACAAGCATAAGAAAGGTAGCTTTGTCACAGCAGAATAATTTGGAAGTTTTTTGATGCCCACAAATGTGAGAACTGGGTAAGGATTACCATCATCACGCAAACCTTGGCCTTATTTGAGGGGAATATTTTGTCAGGTGAACAGGTAATTTATAATTTATAAGTGACTGGGGATTGCAGGACTCCTTCCTTGGAGTTCAGGTAGTCTTTGGGAAAAATTGAAGACTTTTGTTCCTGTTGCTTTTAATATTTACTATGAATAAGATCATCCTTTTATGCTCTAACTCCCTAATGATTTTTTTAGCACATGATTTTACATTTACGTAATTTTCTGTCTTTTTTTGTTTTTTTCCATACAAGATAAAATTGTTAGGACAATTGTCCAGTAAAACAGAGGTTTGACCTTGTCCTTCTCTTCCTTAGTCTTTCAGTCTGACAGTGAATTTGTGTTCACTTTTCACCCTGCTCTCTTCTGGTTTGTGTGACCTGAACTCAGAAGAGCTGCTTACTGAAAACAAATCATTATTAAAACACCAGTCTGGAATGCTTCCCACTCAAGGGCATGAGCTGGTAGAGTGTCCAGCCCAGGCTGTCAAGATCCCTCACTTAATTTTTTTTTTTTTCTTTTTAATTCTTTATAATCTGGTCACTTAATGGAAAGAGTTGCCAGCATGTGGAAGGCTACTCAGTATGGAAATGCTCCCTGGTTTGCATTCCAGAAAATACAGAGAATCCTGTGGCTTGTGTTCATGGGATGCAGCAAGAAAAGCATGACAGGGCCGTGTCTCTTGTTTGACCAAATCATAAAATAAATTAATAATATATTATTAGAAATTTTATTGGTGAAATAAACAAGAGGTGCAAAGAGAGATCATCCTGTCTTCTCATGGACCCTGTGGAGATTGGTCTGCATTTGTTTGTCCTCCTTAAGGTCTGAAGGTGGTAGTTGGTGAGGAACTTGATTTTTTAACTCCCACTGCTGCCCAGACCTTTTAACTTCCTGAATATCCCTAGGAACTTTGATATTTCCTTATGCTTTTGCATAACTAATTGCTGACAGTGGCACAGTAGGTTCCTCTTAAAAACAGACCCCCCAAAGTAATGTGTTCTTAGTATCAAAGCTAATAATCCTAATGGTGATATTTACTACTAATGCGTTTTTGATTCTTGAGTGTATCTACTGCACATTTGTTCTCATCAAGTGAAAAGGGACTATGTACAGGAATAATCAGTACACCACTAATGGAGTTTTGAATAAATGGACCTTTTAGAAATCTAAATTAAATAGTCTTGGTATTGAATAGATAAAATGAAACTGAGACAACTCCAAGGAGGTGAGGGACGATAGTTGAAATGTCACAAATCCAGAATGTTTTCCTTCATTGTCCACTTGATACATCCAAGATTCAGAGATTTCATGCAAAAAGTGGTGACACCATTGTGTCTTGAAATCATTGAACTACATTTTTAGGATAGGACTTTTTTACATTTTCTGTCATTTTTTGAACCATCGATGCATACAAATTACAAACCTATTGCATAAGTGCCAATTATTTTCTCCTTTTGATGACTGAAAGGCATTGCTTAATCAATGGAAAACTTAAAAACTTCAGGAACGTGAGGAAAATGTTTTGTACGTTCTTCCTGTGCACTTTGTTTTCCTGCCAGTGTTGTCATTTTTATCTGTCTTTAGATTCTGCTGCGTTCCACAATCTAGTCTGAAATACAGGGAATGAAAGAAATATCCTTTATCCCTAAGGAAAAGAAATTAATTAGGGAGGGGAAGGGAATATGTGGGTTGTGGTTACATGTTCAATGCAACACGTGCATCACCTTACCAGATGATGGTGCAGCTTTGATCTTTTGCTACTTTTGGTACTTTTTTGGGACTTGGAACTCCAGAGCTGTATTTAATTTGCTGTGAAACAAGAATGTGTGACAAAAAAAGCTGTGCTGCCGAGCAGAGATTAATCATGTGCAAATGTTTGAAATCCTGGGAAGGATAACTGTGTGCAGTGCTCCTGATTTCAGTCTGGAATGATTTCCCCCCTGTACAATTAGCTGANAGTGGCAGCTCATTGAAATGTGGAGCTGCAGTTGCAGTGTCTATAAACAGCAAGTGAAGTGTGAAGGATTAGCTGGAACCCCAACAGATGATGAAGAGGTGTCAGAAATGAGGCACTGGGTGAAAGGGTTGAGAAAGATTTATCTGAAGCGTTTTTGTTCCTCTGCTGTGATTTCTTAGAACAACTTGGCAGGGGTGCCTGTCACATTCTGGGTTTTCCTCTCCAGTCTCTCACAATGTGAGACAGATTTCATGTGTGTCTGTGTTCTCCTCTTGCTTTCTCATCCTGTTCCTGTGCAGGAGGGCTGCCTCTTGTGTGGGCATTGCTATCCTTGTGGAATGGAGCACCAAAAGAAGCAGCAGTGGCAGAGCAGGACACAACTCTGGGCCACTCGTGCCCAGTCAGGAGGTGGCAGCCATCAGTGCCAAGCCCAGACTATTGGGGGAGTTTTATGTAAGCCTGACATTGTGCTGGATCACATGCACACACAGCAAAGGGGAATGTTCTTTGGAACGGTGTGATGTATGTTGGCAAGTTAAATATCACCTTTCATCTTTTTCCGCAATTTTTGGGGAACAAAAGCTTTATATAAACTGTAGGTGTGATGTGAGAAAGCGTGTGTGTATGTAAGGTCTGCTCTGAATAAGTAGTTTGGTGAAAAAATGCAAAAAGTGCTGTTCTAAATGCTGAATTACATAGAAAAAGAGAGTTTGGGATTTTTAGTTTTTAAAAAGGGTGCTAAATTTCCATAGCTGTATGTTGAGGTATTTTTCTACTTCATGTCCTTAAAATGTGTGAGTTTTGTGTCTTCTGTAATACAAGAAATCCAGAGCTACTTGGTATGTGCCTTTTGAAATGAAACGAGCAACATTACTTTGAATGTTAAGAGGGATTTTAGATTTAGATTTTTACATATATGTTTTTTGTTCTTTTTTTTCTGGTCTCTCTAGTATTATAATGTCATCAGATAAACTGTTTTCTGCATCTAATGGTAAGATAGTCCATACCAGAGCTGATCAGTGGTTTCCAAATGTGTTACTGATCAAATTATATATTTTAAGATGCCTGTTATGAAGATTTCTTAAGATTCACTTGGCTTTAATTGTTCTTTTTTCACCATCTTTCTGCTTGACCAGTGATTGTTTGTACCTGAAAAAGGAGCTTCTCCTTTTTTTCCGCCTTCCTTTATTCTCCTAGGAATAAGGTTAACATGCAACTTTCTAGAAATTGGCATTGAGTGGTTTTGGGGTGTAAAGCTCAAAGACCTGTAAGTTGCTCTGAGCAGAAAGAAAAAAAAAAACCTGTCTTTTTTGTGGACATCCCTCTCTTCAGTGACATCCTCTTAGATCTAAATTTGCTGCTTCAGAATCAGATATCCCTTGTGACATTGGCAGAGGTGGCATGTATTTCTTGGCAGTGACAATGAGGACAAGAAGTAGAGGAGGAGTCTGTTGGATTTTTTCAGCCTGACAATTTATTTTCTTTGACATAAAAGGTGTTTGATACTAAGAGGATACTTAAGGCAAAGATCTAAGCTTTCTCACCTTAGAGCAAGGTCTGTACAGATTTTGAAGAGGAAGTAGCTGTTTGTGTATTCTTCAAATCTATGAAAATGTCAGTTCTGTGGTTGTTACCTTCCCTGAAGAGAGTCTCTTATAAATTAGTTACTTTGTTAGTTTCCTTTCCCCTACCAGAAAAGAACATGAAAAAAAAGCAAAAGACAGAACATGAAGAAAAAATGAGTAATTCTGGTTCAATTAAAAATAATTCCACAACTTCTGAAGCTATTACCACAAGATGTACATCTAGGTATTATGTATTATTTCTAATTTAACTGAAATTCTTGCTCATTGCCTTAATTTTCACTTTGTTTGCTGCCCGGCTCCAATTTGGTTTTGCAGTAGCCGTGCAAAGACTCTGCAGAAGTTTTCCCTTAAATCTGAGCTTATTATCTGAAAATTAAATATGATTTGTACTGGAGTGGGTGAGAGCTATTCTGTATTCTGGAAACAATCTGGTCAGCTGGAGAAGGTGTGGTATTGGAAGGAATCACGTGGCTGTGAGAATCAATTGCAGAAACTTTCTCTGGAACTTTCTTCAAGACTCTCAAGCTTTATGTCATAGCCCTTATCTTTGGGTGGCTTTTTCCTGCTTTCTCTGTACTTCTGTTAAAGCTCCTTAGGGTGAAGTTTGTCTTCTGCTGTGTCCATGCACAGAGCCCAGCACTGCAGTGCTTCCCCTTGCACATGGCCTGCAGTTTTTTGGAATAGTTACAAGCCTATGGGGTCTTTTGATTTACTTCAGAGGCTTTCAGAACTGCCCACAAACCTCTGGGGCTGCAGAAAGATCTTGTAGAAGAAAACCCTTGAGGGAGTGCAGTGTTTTAACTTGTGAACAGTTTGGCTTTTCAGTTTTTAATGTGCTTTTTTAAACTGAAGTTCATGAACCGAGAAATACATTTTAATCACATTTCTTACTTTGTTAAAACCCCCTGTTAAGTCTATTTGCATTTCTGAGTAAGTCATAGAAGGATTAGATCCTATTTTCTTACGATGCATTAGCTCTGCATTGTGTGTTTGAAGTAGGAGTGTGACAAATGCTTGAAATTGAAAGTTCCTCTGAAAAGGAATTGCTGTTTTTTTTTTTTTTTAACTTTTCTTTCTGCATGCTCGGGAGATCTTCTACTTCTTTATAACAGTTGATTGTATTTATATCTGTAAATGGCAACAGCTGTGTCATCCTATTACAATCCTGCCTGAGAAACTGTGTCTCCACCAAGGTAAGGTTCGTGGTGTTTGAGAAAATGTCAGCTATAGAAAATGTTTCGGTAGGCAAATGTCAGTGAGATATTAAAATGGTCTTGGTGGACAGAACGAGAGCATAATGTTTGCCAGTTTCTAAAGTCACACTGAACTCAAAAAGGTATTGCATTTCTCTTTTTTTTTCTTCGTCCTCATCTCAAAGTTGCTTATTGTCAGTGGATTTTTAATTCCTTTTTGTAGTGATGGATGTATTTTTCCTGTAAGAGCACACAGCTGAGTAGCTGGTATTGGATCTCCTTTTCACATAAGGAAACTGTCAGTGACCAAGCTGATTCCTTTAAGGTTTTTCCTTTTTAAAATCTTGAAATGAGTGTTTATTCCATGTGTGGCTGGCTGAACCTGTGATTTTAGGCAAGTGCACGAAATTTAAATCACATGAAGTTACCACAGTACTATGTAAGGACCAACAATGCTTTTACCCCCCTCAATTCCTGTCTTCTTATGAGGAACAGTTACATTTCCTCAATCATTAACTAATTAATGGATATAATAGTTTACAGTTCCTCCCTTAAGGATTCTAGGATGAAGCATGTGGTTTGTTAATCTACATTTTGGTCAGCTTGATCACTGCTACAGCACTGACTGTGGTAGGAGTTTGAGGTTCAATTCAATTTTAACAGATAAATATTACTTTTTTTCTGTTGTTTAACTCTCTCCATCCTCAGCCCTCCCTTATTGTGTTTGCCCAGCAATGAGTGCTTTGACCTGATTTTTGGGAAAATGCCATTATTCTTCTGTTGGGTTTTTTTGGTTTGTTCCACACCCCATCCCCCTGCAATCCCTTAGGATTAGGGATTAATCCTAAGGGATTACAGGTCAAATAGAAGGGGAAAGAGGCAGCAGCTTTCTCCTTTCTGTCATCCTCACCTCTTGCAACTCCAGATGTCAGTCTAGAGGTGTAAAAAGAGACTGAGATGAACTGGCTGATTTTCAAAGTAATAGGAAACTTCAACCTGTTTGCTTAATTTAGTGCAACCTTCAAGTCTTAGATTTCCTTCAAGATGTACCTCAAGGGGAAAAAGATTTTCAAAACCACCAACTCGGATGCTCCTTACTTGATTTAATTGGGAAAAAAAAAAGACATTTTGTATCCCTGTTGTGAATCTTCAAAGTGTGGTTATTAAGTCAGAGTCTTTTGTAATAAGCTCAGCTCTGAAATAGTTTGGCCACTGCAAGCTGATTGTGCCACTTGAGTCAGATCAAAAATCAGCTGTCTTTCTTCACTTCCTCATTTTATCTGTTTCATCATAACCTGTACTGAGTGAACCACATGCTTCAGATGTCTTCTAGAAGCCTGCAAAGGTCAGGAGACAACTTTTGTTGGCCACTTTGATCTCTTGGAGGTTTTTTCAGCTCTTTTGGAACTCTGAAGATGGTTCAGATCTGCATATGACCTCCAGAGCAGACGGCTGCATTTGCACTGTTGTCACATTTTGTCTGACTTCTTGGCCTGGAACTCGGTTTTTCTGCAGATTGTGGCCGTCTGTGCAGCTTCTTGTTTTTTGTCTTGCAAAATGAAGGGAAGGGTACAGGTTTTTTGCTCCAATTTCCCACTGAAAGAAGGTAAAAAGGGCAACTTAAAGCTGAGATTAACTTCCATAGGTTTGTTTCCTGTTGAGTGTAAAAGCCAAAGGAGAGTAGGGTGTCCTTTTAATCCTTTACAGCGATCCCTAACCCCAGCTTCAGGGACAAGACACGAATGAAGCAGAATTTTTCTGGTTCTTGAGACAACTGCAGTGAATCTTGATGGCTTCAGGATTTAAATTAAAGTACCAGGCAGAACCAGATCCTAAAGACCTGAGCTTTACTTTTGAGAGGCTGTTGAAAGCTTGATTGAACAAGGACTGAGTAAAATCAGGGACTGACCCTGAGCTTTTCCAATTAAGTTTTTCAGTCAGCTTGGACTTCTGCGTGTGTGCAGATGTAGTGATCTGGAACAAAATTATCCTGTGGGTAATTGTTCATTTGTCAGGAGCATGGAGGAGTCTTCACAGTGGTTCTTGGCAGTGCCTTGCTTGGCATTGATTTTTAAATGGTGCTGAAGATGTATCCAGGCACCGCCCAACAACTGCAATTCTGGGAATATAAGCATAGGAAGATTTTTAATGTTTGTTTTGTGGTGTTTGTTTGTTTTCTCTCTGCATTTGGATTGATACAGTTTTCATGTGTCTCTGGTTTTGGTTATTTCTGGAGTGCTTTGTGGGAGGGAAGAGGGCAAAAGCCAATTTCATTGTTCTTTGCTTTTAAAAACTTGTAGGTAATGTGCTGTGAAGAATTTTGCATTATGTTTGCTCCATTACACTTTGTGTCTTGTCTTTCTGTGGTTGGAGAGGTGCTATAAAAATATGCCAATAGAAATTTTATTAATTTGATAGTGGACATATCTGGGGAAAAAAATCACTACCTTGCAGTCAGAATTTTTTTTTTTAGACAAATGGTATGCCTACATCTTCTATGAGTGGGGAAAGAGAATAAGGCTTTAGACTTTAATTGCAGTCTGGTGCTGAAAGTTATCTGGAAAGGGGTGGAGAGGCGTTTTTGATAAAAACTTTGTAGCCTCTGGAGTTCTCTATCACATTATTGTGCACTTTCTCACCCCCCTGGATAGCCTAAGATATTTGGATAGACTGAGATATTTGGAGTTTTTTCTGACTGGGGATCTGTAACTGAATGTGGCCCAGCAGTGCTTCCTGCCAAGTCCTCTTTGTTTGCCTGGAAGTTTGATCATTCTCATCTTTAGCATGAGCAGAGTGAGTGTTGCCCTGGTAGCAGGAGGCCCTTGGTGCCAGCACAGTGCAGATTTCCTGTCCTTTCTCCATGTGACGATTAGGCTGTGATTTTGGGAATTCTGACACCCCACTGCACGTTGCTGTCAGGGATGGGCACACAGCTGGGTGCCTCCAGCAAGCCACTGGTGCCTGATTCATCCAGATTCTTACTCCATTTGGTGGATGTGTGCACCCTTTTTCATGAAAAGCTTATGGATTTAAATCAGGTCACAAAGAAGGTGAAACCCAAACCCCAAATCTAGGTGTCTTCTGCTGGAGTTAAGTATTGCCTTGATAATGTGCCCGGAAGCAAAGGCTGAGAGTCCTGAAATGGATCAAAAACTGGTTGTTAGGCACCTTAGTCCTGGAATTGTTTTTGGTTTAGATCAGAAATACCAGATGCAGCAGGCAATTAACTCTGTAGCAGAGCTGTAGGCTTTATTGTTGTGACCCAGATGAGATCTGCTCTGGCACCAATCTGTATCCTGCAAGCTTAATGTGAATAAGTGCTTTCAATTCCAAAACAGACAAGAGAAATAACAAGGACTTATGAGTGTAAATATGTTGTTGGGTTGTGGACCACAATAAACCAATAAATCTAGAGTGTCCTTTCACTCAAATGTGATTAAGTAAATTAGTGAATAATATGCTAGATTAATTCTCAGAATCATTTCGTTCTCAATGAATGTATCCTTAGTCTGTTGAATAACATTGAAGTTGTTTCAATTCTCATTTTCCCTGGAAAAAAAAATGGTAACAATATCTTTGTAGGTGTTTTTAAAAATACATTGATATCTGTCTGTGAAGAGTATTATTGAAAAAGTCTTTTATGGATTATTTATAATAACTTTGTGATTTATTGTTACACAAGCATAAAAGCCAAACAGAATGGCATGCTTTATATTGTTCTCGACTAGTGAAAAAGACAAGTGCTGCCAGAGGTACACTTGGAACATAACTTCATTATTTTGGGTAACTTCGTGAGTGATTCCAAGGGAAATAATTTTCACTCTTTAATACAGTAAACATATTCTGCCTTTCTTTCACAGAATCACAGAATGGCCTTGGTCAGAAGGGACTGTAAAGCTCACCCAGTGCCACCCCCTGCCATGGGCAGGGACAACTTCCACTGTCCCAGATTGCTCAGAGTCCTGTCCAACCTGGCCTTGGGCACTGCCAGGGATCCAGGGGCAGCCACAGCTGCTCTGGGCACCCTGTGCCAGGGCCTGTCCACCCTCACAGGGCAGAATTTTTTGGTAATATCTCATTTTTGTAATATCTAATCTAAAGCTACCTTCCCTCAGTTTAAAGTCAACCATGTGCTTCTTTGCATCTGCTTGGTTAAGAAAGTTAAGCAGTTAGGCTCTGCTGAGAAAATTACATAGAGTATAGTTATTTCTTGGAAGACACTGACTGCACTTTTTTCTTCTTTCAGTTCATTATCATAATACCATCTAATTTTCATAAAGTTCTTCAGGGCAAGTACTTTCCTTAGAGGCAATTTTTGTAACTTGAAGATACCTGTTATTTAAATCAGCGGTGCTCAATGTTTTCTGTGAGAAAACACTAAAAAGGTTCTTTTTAGAAAGAAGATCACAGAGAAATGTACAAAGTAGCTGCTTTAAAAAAATGACAAGCCTGATACATTTTTTTAACTTTTGTTTGCCATTTCATTAGGAAAAAATCAGTAGCATTTAGTTTCAAGTAAGACCTTCAATTAGTATTTAACTGACTATAAGTATGTAATTATATTGCAATTAATCCTTTATCTCAATCACTTAATTTAAAGTGGAACTGAATAACCTTGGGTTTGGGTAAGTTTGAGATAAGTAATCAAAGTGAAAGTCTGATAGCAATTAAAGTCAAGATAGATACCCCACCCTGTAGGTATGGGCTTTGAGAGCTGTGTAGCAGCACACGATTTCACCATGGACACTGGAGTCTGTAAATAGGCTAAACTTAATTTTTTATGTAAACCTGGCATTTAGGTGCTCTCAGTACTGCTCAGATGTTATGAAAAATCTGTTATCACAGCAAATCACATTAAAACCCTCGAAATAATCAGCAGATTATCTGTTAGATGAAACGCAATCATCTGACATTTTTATGTCGACTCTGCATTAGCTTGGAAGAGTTTCATTTACTTTGCTATTTCCTCTGCCCCCAAACAGTGGCAGAAGGTTCTTGGAGTTGAAGTGAAAACAGAATCAGGTCCATGGGGCTCCAAACACAGGTCCTAAGCAGAGAATTCATTCAGAAATAACTTGGGAGACCTTCCTTGTGCCTGTAGGCTCTGGAGGAGCTGCCCTTGGCACCTTCCCTGTGGAAGTGAAGCTTTCCTGCAGCAGCTGCTGCTTTCCTGTCAGACATGGGATTAAATCCCAGGAGCAGGCAGCATTCAGGAGTGCAGTAGGTGATGTGACATTAATTATAACTATTGCACTTTGGATACCACACCCTCTTTGGCCCACAAGAGGATGGGGAGAAAGTTGGTGTGATTTTGCATGATTTTAGTGTGTTGATGCTCTGCTAACACAGAGCTGAGATGAGGGTGGTTTATGCTGTTGAAAACAAAATGTTGCTTTCAGGGAGCTTCAGGTCTCACTGGGTTTTGTTGCAGTCATGAGCTTACCCTGAAAGAGGAAAATCTGTCTGTAAAAAACAGCTTTCTCTTTAGTATGGAAAGTTTCATTGTGATTGTGGGATAAAGGTTCAGCTCTTTAAACGGTTTGAGCTGCAGCCTGTCAGCTGTCATGATGAGAAAGAGTTTTATTTATCTCTTTTAGAAAGAGAAACACTCTTAATTTACTTCGGTATTTTAGTGCAATTGATATGAAGAACAAGAAAATCATAACATCAGCTATCTTTGACTCTGAAACAGTGCTACCGGTTACAAAAATGCCCAACTGAATTTTCACTTCTGTAGCTGAAGACAGCATTTAATCAGTGCCATACACTGCACTTTGTCAGACACTTGGGTGGCAGCAGCAAAAACCAGTGCAGACACCCCTCTTAAACACCCATGATATTTACAGTATCACTGAGCATCATTACTGTGTCACTCTGAGGCTGAGGTGGAGACCAGGCCATTTCACAGCTCTTTAAAAACCATTATAAATTGCTTTAAGCTTTTTTTTTTTTTTTTTTTTTTTTTTTAAATGAGTTTCAGCAGAATTTAATCAGTGGTAGGGGCAGCTAAGGGTTGCACTGATTCTTGTTGTACCAGGATTAATCATGATCAGGAAAAAGGATCATAAGCTCAAATTAATTTTTTTAGTGTTGAAAAATTTGCATCTCACCCCAGAAGTGCAGCCCTGAGGTCAGGCTGCTGAGGGCCCAGAGAGGAATAAGATCATTTGTTTGGCAAACTAAGGTTGATGCTTTTTGCTCTTACAGGGACACAGTGGTTTAGTCTGTACAGAAATACTTGAAAGGCTTTGTGACTTTGGGTCAGTGAATTAAAAATACCCCACTTTGATTTAGAACAGTTTTCAGAAAAGTATGTTCAGGAGGTGGTTTCATACTTCTACCTGACATCACACAGAGCCTGAGAATTTTCAAACACCACAATTCCAAACTTATCTGCTTACTCATGTTATTTGATAAGAAGTGGTGGTCAGTTTGTTTAATTTCCTTTAAAGAAAATAATTTTTTCCCTTTACACATTTTTTTTAAGTTGCTCACATGGAACTTTACTCTTCATTGTTAAACAGAGTTATAAGGCAGTTCTTTATTTAAGAAGGTGGTTAACACATCTGAAAGTTCAGATTTATTTACTGCAGATAACATTGAGGCTGAATATGAAAATAATAGAGGAATCCTGAAGCACAGAGGTGTTTTAATTGAGCACAAAGAGAAAGCAGATTTCTAATAAGAGTAGCTATTGTAACTTATGGGGGAAAGGTGTATGAAGTGTTCACTTGAAATTAAATTCCAGCAAAACACTTTGCAGATACCTCTTTATGCAGCACATAATATGTGAAATTCATTTTAATATCAGCCAGGCCAGGAGCTCAGGAAGATTTAGAAGTGATTCAGGTTTTCTGTAGGTAACTAAAATATCCACTGAAACATTTGCTGGGAGGAATACAGTGTCCTAAAAGGACAGGAGATGAGACTTTTATGCATAAATAAATAATGTTTAGAATTTGTAATGTTTAGAATTCTACATTAGAATGTAGAATTTGCAAAACTCACTATGCCACTTGTACCTTGTTTGTGAAAAACACAAAGCAGACGTTCAGATTTTGTGTAAGTTAGATTAAATGTCAACATTCCAGGGTCAGAATCAGTTGAAATAATCAATCTGCCAAACCATGCCAATACACAGTTTAATTTCATTGTGAAATATGCATAGGGCCCAGCAGAACACACCAGTGTATCTTTCCATCCCTACACAAGAAATTATCAGGTTAATACAATGAATTGCTTTGAACTTAAAAGGTGTTGTTGTTGTCCTGTTGTAACTTGATGAGAGAGTGTTGGTTGTTGAATATTAATTTGACCTGATTTGGACTGGAGACTTCTTGTTAACAATTTTTTCCACATTAAATCATCTATGTGGGAATTCTATGCATAATGGAAAATAAGCACCGTTTGCTCTTATTGTTTGGACAGTTATATTAAAGGTTCTTTTCTGAAAGGTAGAATGGTAGCTAGACCAGAATCAAGTGATGTCAGGAGCAGTGGTGGTCATAGATGACTTATTCTGACTTTGGAGAATTACACACAGCAGCCATTGGTGGATGGTAAAAATTAAAAATTAAGTCAGGGGGAAACATCCTGAGTTACCCTCCTGCTTCAGGCTGGTTTGTTCTGGGGTTTAGCAAAATTAATGGCAGAAGTAACTGGAGTTCCTATCAGTGCCTGGGATCCCAAAGAAAATTCAGAACACTCTTATCTGATGGTGCTTTCCTCTAATACAGACCAATTCATTCTCCATATTGATCTTCAAGTGCATTCTGTTCCATTCCCAGTAGTTTATTTTAGAGCAGTATTTTTCCTTAGGTGAATGAAATTGGGATAAAGACAAATCACCTGAATGTTTGTGCAAGGAGATGCCTCAGTTTTAGCTGAAATCAGCCACTGAGTTAAAAATGTGGAGTTAATCCAAAAGGATGCCTGTGTAAGAGAGGGATAATTTGAACCCTTAGTGGGCCCAGCAGATCACATGTAGTGAGTGAAATGGGAGTCTGCAAGAGATTTTCAGAAATACTTTCATTAAGTAAAAGTTAATCACTTGAAGAGTGGTGATGAAAATGATAATTACCTTTATTTTTTCCGCTACCTGACATTCAAGTGGCGGACTGAATGCATTCTCCGAGAATCAAGGATGTGAGAGTAGAATTAAAGAAGCATGTCAGAAGAAAGAAAATGGGAAGTCTGTGTGTGGGTCCTTGTGTTTGTTCTAGAGCACACTTGTGAATTTTTCACTTTGTCTTTCACTGCTGTCTCTAATCTCTTGGCTTTGTAGCCATCAAGCACCTGTGAGCTTGTAGGACTGAGGGTTAAAGTGCATTGGATTTATACGACAGGATATATCATATGTTTCATACTTTGTATATATATTTGTCATATTACATTTCCCACATTCCAGATTTTTTAAAACCCTTTAATGCAGAAAGCTTGAAAATTAGGACCAACATCAACGAGGCAAGGACTTCCTATTGCAGCCAGACCCAAAAATATCTTTAATACTTTAATGTTGAGCACAGCAGAAATATCCAGATCTGTCATACCCATTTACCAAAACCACAGAGTAATGTGCCTTTCTTTTGTAAGGATGTTTTTGAGTCTTCCTAATTTTCAGTTTTCCAGAGAACCAGAGGACTCGTGTTTATTTGGGAATTGTTCTTGTCACTGAATTTCAAGAGCTGTGCTTTGGTGTGTTTAAGTGTGCTGAATGTTCTAAATATTTGGCCAGTGTTTCAGGGTGACAGTAGGATCTGAACACTTGAAAATGTTGGTGTTTCCTCCAGTTACAGTAAGAGACATCCACAAAGCATTTCACTGAAGTGATATGATGAGTTTCTCTGCATAGTCAATAAAATAAAATACTGTAGATAAATGTAATGACAGTATTTTCTTCAACTCTCTGTTTTTTCTGTTTTGTTTTGTTTTGTTTTGTTTTGTTTTGTTTTTTTTTTTGAGAGGACAGCAGACAGAGAGCTGTTTGAGTTCTCCTTAAATGGATGCCTGGTTTTGATTCTGGTTTTTAGTTGCACCTATACCTTGAGATTTTTAAGTCATCTGTCTAAGCAAGATAGGCAACCCAAGGTTTATTTATATGCAATATTTGGTTTCTTTTGCAAAGCAAACATAAACAAGAAATCCAATGGCAATTTAATATCAAAACTCTTAAAAGATAACCCAAATGTTTGACAATATTGGTAATTGTAGAGCAGTTTTTTAACACAGTACTCATCTGCCTGCTGTGCTTTTGCAATCCATTCTTTGTCTTGGCAAAATGAAGCTGAAATGGAAAAATATTTGAGTTAACAACCCGTTTCTTTAATCATGCTCAAGTTTTTCTGCTGTGGAAATATGGTGGCAACTTCCCTGAGTAGTGCAGGATATAAATGACGATGCTCAAGTCCTGCCAGGCAGGGAATCCTGATGAAAAACTGCTGTTCAAACCTTGTCAAGAAATTGCTGCTGGATGTTGTGGATATCAAATGTCTTTGCTGGCTGTAAATTAGCGAACATCCCATGTTCTATTACATTAATTGCAGATATTTCTTCTTAAGGATAGCATTTGTTAATGTATTTATAGTCCACTTGTTTTAATAAATCCCAATTTTACTCCAGTGTTTGTCTGAAAAGCCAGACTTGAATGGGTTATAAATCTGCTGGCTTCTTCTCTGCACATTGTGACTGCCAACCTTGTGTTAGCGTTGTTTAAGAGAAGAAAGAGATCTTGTCCTTTTATGTTTTGTTTTGTTTGGTTGGGTTTTTTTTTGTTTTGTTTTGTTTGGTTGGGGTTTGTTTTGTTTTGTTTTGGTGGTGGTTTTTTTGGTGGGGTTTGTGCTTTTTCCCCACTCCAAAAGTTCAGATGTATTTCTTTAAGAGAATATATAAACATATGTGGACATATGTAAATATATATGTACATATATATGTGCATACACACATATATATGTGTACACACACACACACACAGATATATATATATATATATATATATATATATATTCTAAATGCTGAGCAAGGAATGTTTGCACTTACTAATTTTATTCCAGCTCTGTTAAGTAATAATATCTGTCATCTACCAGTGTTTTCTAGTAGAATCTTTTGGGAACACGTAAGTCTGAGATAACTAACTTACTGCCTGGATTTCCTGTGTGTCCTGTTGTCACTGCCGTGGATTGTCCATGGTGACATTCTCCTGTCATTCAGTAGAACACAAGAGTTTTGTTGTTGTTGCTATTTTTTATCATAAATTTTGCTCTCTCAAAGCATCTTATGGACTGATCTGTGTGAATATTTAGGCTCCTTTCTTGTTTCATTTGCCAATTTGTTAGCAGCATTTTTCCCCCCGAGGTAAAATTATATTCTTGCATTTGTAACTGTTCAATAGATTGACATCTGGACCAGCTACTCTAACTCTAAAATGAAAATAACCTCTCCTGAGAAGGCAAGAGATTGATATCTGTGTAGATATTACTGTTCATAACACAGTACTACCTTCAACTTGGAAAAATTACCTTCCTATATTTTTTCTATTGCTTTGTGCCAATGAGCACCTGTTAACATTACACAAAGTACACGTGACACTTTATCTCTGCAACCTACTGCAAAATGATAATTACTGATGTTGCAGATATGCAGTTAATGGCTCTAATGAAAGGGATTGAGAAGTAATTTTCCAGGCAGTCACCAGGTTTGAAAAATGTGGGGACTTATTTGGAATTGGAATTTGTTCTGCAAATCTGGTCTTTAGGTAGGGCTGCTGTAAATTTTCACAATGGTATTTTGGCATTGTGATGAAATTATTAGTTAACTGATCACAGATGCAAGGGGCTATATGTATTTTTCTCAGTTCTGCTTCTTTACTAATTCCAAGTAATTTTTTGTTATTGTTTTCAGTTCTGAGAGTAAGTCGGCTTTTTGTTTTTTACAATTTTATGTTCATTAATCAGCTCATAGTCACTGCAAGGGGTACTGGGAATCAAGGAATAGGGTTCTTTGTTGGAAATACCCAGCATTTGCTTTACTGCTATAGCATTTACTTTTCCTGTTATAGTCGGTTGGCACATCTGCAAAGCAAAATGAAGGTGAAATTGGAGACAGACATTTTGCTGCTGATGCTCACCCTGCTAGTTTGAATTTCAGGGTTCTGCTAACAGCCGTGTTACAAACCTGAGAACTGGATTGAGGTTCTTCCTCTGCAGTTGGAACATTTGTGCTGTTAAGTTTAAGGATATTCAGATTTTAGAAGGAAATATTTTGCTTTGGGGGTGACAAATATATTCAGGTCTGAAATGTTGTTAACTGAATACAATTAAAAGTTAGCACTTGGTAAAAATACCTTTGTGGGTGTCAGCTGTGTTACTTTAGGTCCAGTGCTCAGGGGATGCTGCAGTTTTGAACTCCAAATTGGCATATTGCTTTCAGAAGAGTGTTGCTCTGTGTGCATTTGATATAAAGTAACTGAAAGCATGTGTGTGAGACAAGCAGAAAATAGCATCATGTGCATGTGGTATAGACTGCTTTGGCTCATTAAGTTCATATCTTGGCACCTGATAAATCAACTCACGTGTTCCTGTTCTGAAAGTACCACATAGTAGATCAAACTTCCACGTTCTTTAGAGTTTTCTGTATGTAATTAAAATTTTCTACTCTGTATCTTGATTAAGAGTCTCCATTGATCTAATTGAAATGCAGAGTTACAGCTGCAGAAAACTTGAGCTGGGAGAGTGCCTCCATCTGCCTTTCTTACCTAGAAGAATTAGTGTGTTGTTACTCAAAGGGGATAAATATCATAATTAAGAATATTCAATTGAAGTCAATTGACTTCTCAACTCTTGACTTGTGTGTGAAGCTTCCTCACAGGACTCTGTCTGAGAAACACTTATGTTTGCTAACTATTTATTTGTATCCTTTCTGTTTATCAGATATGTTTTTTGCTGTTTATTTATGTGCGTTTGGGATTTTTGATAAGGGTTGGTTGGTTGGCTATTTTAGAAGGGAGAAACAAGCGTGGAGCTAACAGGAAATATTCTGGAGTGTGTTCAGGTTCTGCCATGAGCCAGGGCTGGCTCCTGTATTTACAGGGATGTCTGTCCAGGACCCAAGGGATGCCCTGCAGTGTCCTGGTCCTGCCCACTCACCTGTACCTCTGGCACAGAAGGAGAAAAAAGGAGAAGAGTGACATCATATCAAAGAAAGGAGCTCTAAAATGTTCCCTAGTTCTGAAATGAATCTATTTTTACACTAGAATACCAAAATATTAAAAGAAATGCCGGTGGATTTTCAGAGATATCAACATTTTATTTTGTAAGATTTAAAGAAGGAAAAATATTGCATCCGGCTTTTGGCACAATGGAAAATTGAATAATACAGGGGAAAATCATGCAAGCTCTTATTACTTCGCTTCTCAGTATTTTTAGGCAGTTTCCTTCTCAAATATAACTAAGCTCCCATTTCAGATTAGGTTAATGAGTAATTGTAACGGGGAGCAAGGAGGCTGGTGAGTAATGATGAAAATATGATTGGTGCTGTCTCCATTGCTCAGATGAATAGCAATATTCCTTTAAAACCTCAAATTCCTGCAGGAGATGATTTTCCAGTGTTGTATTTTCTTATCTCAAGTCACTTCATTATTAGCATCTCAGACTTGTTAATAATTTGAGTTGATGTGGCTAAGAACAAGGAGCTCAATAAAAAGAGAACACTTATTTCCATATGCAAATCGCCCCCAGGCAGATGGGGGGGTTTCCCTGGCAGAAGAAACGATGCATTTCCAGTTAAGGGCGTCATAAACATCATGCTTAGGCAGTAGGGTCTCTTGTCCGTGCTAATTCATAGAGATTTTTCATGAAAAGCAAGTGTTTGGGCAAAAACATGCTCTTAAGTTGTGGTAGGGGTAACATTTGTAGGAGTAATTTTGCAGGGGTTTCTTTCACTTTATTTCTGCAAGCACGTTACTGACCTTTGAGCTGGTGTCACTGGGTTGAAACCTTCCTTCTGTTGCATGTTTATGAGTAAATGCATAGAAGCCCTCTGGGGTTTAGTTTCTTGTTGAAATGTCAATGAACTAAACATGCATCCTTTTCATTTGAATGAATCTGCATCATCTGATAAAGGGGAAAGGGGACTATTTAACTGTGAAAGTTCTGATGTGGTTAATTACAACACATTTATGTCCCCAAAACTGAACACTTTTATGTCAAAGATAGGTCAGAAGCATTTTCTGATACCTTAAAGAGTTTGAGGATGCAGCAGCTGCCTTGTGCTGCGTACCCTTCTTGTTTCCATACTGTCACAGGGAATGCAGCAATCCATCACATTTATTTAGATGGAACAATGGTTATTCCAACAGTTTTATAACCATCCTTTATATTGTTATAGCCAAGGCCATTTTGTCATGAGCTTTTCAATTCCAGAGCCAGTGCCCATCATTTATCTGCATAACTAAAACCAGTAGTAAGCACATTTCTGCCACAGTGAGACTGATAATGGTTTCTCTTAAAGTCTTTTTAATGATTCAATTTGAAGCAGTGATTTCCAGAGGAAGGAAACTCCATTTGTTAGGGGTCTTTTCTTTTAATTCTTTTTTATATGAAAAGCGTAGCAGAGAATACAAAAAAAGTCTGCTTTTTTTAATTTTCTGGACTTGCAGAATAGCAGCATGTACAATAGGGATGTGTCACTCCCCAAAACAAAAGCTTTGTTTGTGGAATAAGATGATGTGACTGCAGATCCTATGGCCTCTTTGCTGTTCTAAGAAAATTCCAGGCTTTTGGACACTGCATAAATTAACTGACATTACTGCCATTGCTTACATGGTTTTAATTGTGTTTGCAGTTCCACTTTACCTCAAATTGGAGAAGAGTGGCTCAGATTACTCTTTACAGCAGAGTTTTACCTCTCTGCTACCACAGTGATGATACCTGTACTGAGCACTGGAATAAACAGGTGAATTTGTGTCTGTTCTTTGAACTCATACAGGTGGCAGATGATTTCCAGTGCAAGCAGCCCACCTCTGCATTTCCCCTTCTATCTCCATACTGAGCTGTTGGCTGCCTCTCCTGATCCTAATTTTTAGTTCTGTGCAAGCATACGAAGTGTTTAAAAAAGGGAAAAATAAATACAGAAACGTTAATGAGGAGCTTGTATTCATGTGATGAGAAATGTTAGTTATGTAATGTATCATTTGCTGTAATTCAGGAAATGGAATGGAGGCAGTGCCCAAACTTGCCTGTGAACAGTGCACTACTGGAGATAGTTGGGCTGCAGTAAATTAAATCCCAAATCTTATTCTTTTTAAATCCATTGCTATGGACAATGTGGGGCACTGAGATTCTCATCTTGAGAGCTGATCTTGATTTTAGAGAGCTCATGCTCAGATGATGGAGTCAAAATTTAAGTGTTTAAGGTTTTTATATAAGTACAGCAGCCACCTTAAGATGACTTTATTTTATAAAAAAGACAAAGCCTATATGATAATCCTGTATATTTGAAAATTTTCATTATTTTGGTAGAGCTTTGCACTGAGTTATGGTTTCTTAAACCATCTCATTGAACATTTTCTATAATTCTGTATATTTGAACATTTTCATTATTTTGGTAGAGCTTTGCACTGAGTTTCTTACACAGTTTCTTAAACCATCTCATTAAACACTTTCTATTTGCTTTATAAACCTGGGCAAAGTTGCCTGAAGATTTTTCCAGCATTGGAAAGCAAATGGCAGGGTCAGATTTCTGTGGGGGCACAGACCAACCACGTTGAAGCTTTGGATTGCATGAAGGGAACTTTCTGAACTGCGATGGTTTAAAGAGTTCCAGATTTTATTTTTTTTTTAATTGGGATCCAGGCTTAGTGAACCAAGGCAAGTAACTTAATTATAGATCATGTATAAAAGAAAAAGTCTTCCCCTTCCTAGGGGCCTGGATTTTTAATGGTTTCCTGTGTTCAGGTTGCCATGCTTTGAGGTGACTAAAAGAAATTTGTTATTAGAGGTATCATGGCATGTCTTAAATCTACTTTAAGATCTGCAGGTATCTCCCAAGTAAAACTAAGAGGATCATTGCCTTCCCTCAGTGAGGGTCATAATTATTTGTAAAATGGAGTGTGAAAAAGTTACTGGATTTTTGAGACACTAGTCAGCAGACTGGATAATGAAATCCCAGTGAACCCTTTTAGTCTGAAATGTTACAGCTCACTCTCAGCTGATCATCTATGAAGTTCAAATAATCTCCTTTCCAGCAGCTGCACTTTGTTTTGCCCTTTGAGATGCAAAGCCTTTTGTGGTCAGATGACCACAGGGTGGAGGCAGTCACTGCTCCTCATGAAGTTGTCACTACTGGAGTATGAGGGGACAGGCTGTCATCTTTTGTGCCTGACTTGTTCCTCACATTTTTGTATTTATGGCATGCACAGGAAATTCTTAAAAATGTTTCAAGTCTTTAAGCAATCCGTAGGATGCTTCCTAGGCTGATTAGCATTCAGTGCTGATGGGTAATGCAACTTTACTGGTAAATAATCTTGTTTACATTTGAGTTTAAATGTTTTCTTCTGTAGTCAGAATGTGGGGAAGAGGGAATTTTAGCAGAAAATGAATTTCTCTGTGTTCCACCTTCTGTGAGCGAATTGTGCCATTGGGAGAAAAATAAAGTCAAGAGAAAGACTGCCAAAGGAGAGCATTGTCCTACTTTTTGTGTTTTGTGACTTAAAATTTATAAATTATTTAACTCCTTGCATTGCTTTAAACATTATATAAAGGGAAGTTTTACGTGCAAACTCCCCAGAAGCTGGGTGTCATGGATGTTTGAAAAATGAACGAAGACGCAGTGCTCTGCAGCCCCTCATCCTCTGGTGTTTTCTTTCAAGTTCCAATTCCCAAATTGCTGCACTTCCCTTGAACAGCTCCTGGTGACAAAAACTTCTCAGACTGCTCCTTGTATCTTCCCATGCTGCTTTCAGGATTGTCCCAGGCCAAACTGGGACAAAAATCATCCCAGGTTTGTTGCTTCCCATGTGGCACACGGGCAGTGTTTGCTCCCCTCTGCTCACATCTCGTTCTCCACCTCGGATATTTCTCGGTGGTTCTGTGCCATGCTCAGCTTTCTGCTGCTCAGAGCAGCTCAGTGCTCTTCATTTCCTTGGGGTTCTGTGGCTCTGGGTTTGGTACCCGAACCCTGACTTCTCTTGGGGTCCTTGGTGCTTCCCCATGACTCTTCAGTGCTTGTTCACAGCCAGTTGAGGTAAATGTTGTAGCACTGCCTCTTCCCTGCTTTCCCAGTGACATTCCCTTTTGGATAGCAGGCTTCTTTATAGCAGAGCCCTTGCACAGTGCACATGAACCGTGGAGATTTTATTTTTTTAATAACACAGTGTGCAGCTTTTGAAGGTGCTACTGGTAAATCACCCAAAACCCAATAGGGAATGAAATTTTCTCTGCCTTTGCCTGAATCTATCAGATGAGGTTAACTGTCTTTTTTAGATTTTTTCCAATTTGAAACAGATTTCCTGTTTCTGCATAAACATTACACTCTCTTTGACTTTATTGCTGTTTATGTGGATTCAATGCTTTGGTTTCTGCTGCTTTGTGGGGTCTGGGTTTCTTTCCTGTGTTTGATGCTGCAGAATTTTTTGAGTTTATCCTGTTCTCAGGACAATCTTTTGTGTTTGTCAGTTCTCAGTTGTGCATCAAGAGGCCTGTGTGTGCATGTGTGCAGTTGGTTGGAAAAGCTTACAAGCAAACTTCATAGGAAATGACCATTCGTATTTCATAGAAAAAATTACTGCTCTCCCACATTTCAGTAGACTCTTTCTTACTGTTCTGGGATAATTAATAAATACAAAATGACAGGGCATGAATTGTGTTGAATTGATTTAGGTTGTTAGCTGTGAATCTGACATCTGAATGCAGCCAGCAGAGCTATCTATGCTCTAATAAGATTCTTGTGAAAGCCCAGCCGTTTAAGATATAAAATATGCACATATATGCCTGAGTTTATGCTTTTTTCTTTTTTTTTTTTATATATATATCTGTGCAAACATCCCCGCCCCTACACTGGAAGTTACTGGGTAGTCACTGATGGGCCATTTTTCTCTGCAAGTTCTATGGGAGTCTTCTTGAGGTCTCATCTAGTTGGTGCAATTTTCAGCTCAGTGTAATGAATGGAGCAATTTACAGCCACAGCTCAAAATTATTACCAGACAGTCATGCCTCTAGATTTCTCCCGCCTTTTTTATAACAAGAAATATTCTGGTGGCCTGCTATTGTTGACAGCTTTGTTGGGAGCTTTCTAACAGTAATAAAAAAGCCCCTCCAGTACAACAGCTAATTCAAGATTTATGGAGCGTGTGGAATTTCACTCCAAGACTGAACGTGCACATAATCAGGAAGCAGAGTGTGAATGCAGGGAAATGGAGGAGGGCATTGCCCCTCATTCTGCTCAATGGACCATAAACCACCTGCTGTTCTGAGTGCCATGCCACCAGAGGAGCTGGAGCTTTTCCAACCTAGTAAGTCATTTTCAGCCATGTGTTTAAACACTGAAAAGGCAGGAAGGATGAAGAATATGTATCTTCCCTAAAATTTTTTCTAGTCATTGTCATCCTCCTCTCCTTGTTGCACCTTGTGCGTTTTGTCTTACGTCTCTATTTGCAACTTCTTCAGTCTTTTAAATGTACTTTTTAATGCATTTTCTGTATTGTCTTACTTTGGACCTTTAAATCATGTATTGATACTCAGATTGGTTTGTGGATAACTAGGCCTTTAAAAAGCATTTGAACAAAACTAAGATTGCAAGCCTCCTTTTTAAGATTCTGGCTCTTTTGTTGGTTTTCAAAGCTTCCCCTTAAAATCTTTGTCAAGACTGATGCTTAACAATTTCCTTTGTGCACAGCAAAACTACTGAAATGTGACTTCATAAGCATTGGTTCATTAAACTCTTGACCCTTCCTTCTTTGCTTGCACATATTCCTGTGCCTGCTAATTATACACTGCATGAACCAGCACACAAAAAACCTGGGACCAGATGCCTTCCATGTCCTGAAGTGGGCAAAGGCTTGGCCTAAAATTGCCTTACCTGGAGAAAATCTCACCAGTGGAAGTTTCTCAAAAGTATGAAATGTAGTGAGAATCACTCAGTAATGTGAAAAGCAGCTCATTGTTTTAGCACTTTTATCACGATGAGCACTTGTACTTTTGGTTTCATCCTGCTCTCTGCCAGGCCTCCATTTTGCTCCTATGGAGGGGTTTGGTCTGTTTCACTGATGTCAATTTTCTTGCAAAATTTGAGGGAAAATGTTTAATCCTGCAGACAGCAGTGATTATTCCTGCTGAGTTTATTGGTCTTGGTATCTGTTATGTGTAATTTTGGATTTTTGAGGTTGGAATCAATGACCTTAAGTGACTCTGTCCTGTATTCTCTTGCCATGTTTCAAAAATTCCAAAACATTGAAGATGGAGGCAGGTTTTTCCAGGTATGAAATCCTCACAAAAACTTGAAATCCTCTGTGAAAACTCTTTCACAACCTTGCAGGCATCAGAGTGAGGGGTCACTCAGCATTTGAGCTGTATTCTCCCTGAGTACTGAGACTTTGGGGTTTGTTGTAAGCCCAGGGAACCTGAGCACTGACAAAGGCATTTGCATCTTTTCCACCCCTCAGAGGTTCCCAGGGAAGGGCAGACACGGCAATGAGAACAATTCTTGTCTGACTGAAGGAGCAGCATGGGTGCATTTTGCTTTTTCTTGCAATCTGGTGTTTTGGGTTTCTTCCCAGGTGAGGAATGCTCATGATGCTCTTCCTTCCTCTAACCCAGACACTGAAATCCACCTCTGGCCTTCTGTGGGGACTAATTAATTACCCTGTGTAGTAAGTTGAAATGCTCACTGTCTCTCTTCTTGGAGGACACCACACATCTTTAAAAAATCCACTAAATCATGCAAGGAACTGGAGGGGTCATGAGCCTGAATCCCAGAAAGCTCTCTAATTTTGGTCTGAGGGGTGGAATGCAGCAATAGCTGTAGTCAGTGGGCTGGGTTTGCTTTGGGATTTGACAGGGATAAAACTGCCTGATCTAGCCAGTGGGATGCTGAACAAAACCAAACAAGGACAGAAGCAGCAGCAGCACTGTCACTGCCTCAGCTTGCAAATGCAACCAGCACCATTCCATTGAGTTATTTTCTAAAGGATGTGTCATCCATCTTTAGGGCAAGCTCCAAGCTGGGTGTCTTAATTGGAGGGTGTTGTTCAAGGCTTGGTAATTTAAGGGGTGATATTTGTACCCAGAGACTCTTTGGGCATTTGGCTTCAAGTTGGCTGAGGCAGGCACCTGCCAAGTGTAGTGACCTCTCTAACTCCCATTTTAGGGAGTTTATCTGGCTTTATCTGTGGGTTAGGCAGAACCCACCTGCACAGTGCTTTCAACTTGAAATGTCAGACAGTGAAGCAGTGCTCTGTCTTTTAAATTTCTTTTTGGATCTGGGTCTCTGCCTGAGCAGTTATTGCTGTCTACAAACCAGGCCACAGGTGATGGCTCTTACTCTGGGCTGCATGGGAGAAAGAAACAAATAAAGTGTCATTAGTCCCTAGCATGTAAAATTTAGTATAATTTCATTGGTTTTGTCTTCTGATTTGTTACACTCTTTGGTGTATGGCCTGGTAGGATACTAAGGGCAAGCAGACATAATTTATTTATTAAGGGAACGTCTCACAGCTTGGTCATGATGGCAAAGTTGAATTTTTTCACCTGTGTTAGTTCTGTGTCATCTCAGACTCAGCCATGAGAATATGGAATCACGACCAACAGCTTGGATCAACACAAAATCTTTCTGTATGGGTTTTCTGCTGCGGTGCCAAGCTGAGAAGCTGTAAATGTGCAGGGAGTGAATTACAAGTATTTGGTCACCACTTCCAAGTGTGGCTTTTTTAGTGTTAAGGGGAATTTCTAAAATACCTTACAAGATATTTAATTTTGGAATGCAGCTAAATTTATCTATGTTTTAGGCTGTGGGTTTGAATTTTAGTTTATCAATACTGAAACATCCCAAAACTTTCTAAGATTTCTTTTAATTTCTGCTTTAGGAGGAGAGATATATATATATATATATATATGAAGGCACTGAGAAAGATTTCTTTCTGTGCACAGCTAAGGAAGCAACTTAATATTAAAATATGATAGCAAAAAGGAATATTGGCTATTAAATATGAGAATAATAGATGGGATTTGAGGTAATTCTGTAATCTATGTACATGGCTATGCAGATAATTCATATATTAATATTGACGGCAAATATTTTCACACTAAAATATGTATAGAAAAAAGGAAATTGACTATTAAAGATGTATGTAAAAAGAAAAATGTAAATGGTACTTGGAAAGTGACATGCCAAGTATGATCTGCCCTGACAGCTTTTCTTTTTCAATTTACGAGTTGGAAAGAATGAAATCAGATTACAAGGGAAGCTCCTCTGTACCATGGTAATGTACAAAACGTTATTCACATTGAAGTTCTTTGTTGCAAATACATCCCGAATTAAATAATAAAGGGAAATGTATTGAGCAGTCATACTGCAGAGAATAAGACATTGAAATCTGACTTAAATTTAAAACCAGCCCTCCCTAGGCTGGCAGGAATGGCTATGGAGAGGCACTTCCAAGGGCGGTGTTTTGTCTATTTCTCTGGTCCACTGGAAGTGTGCCTGTGCTTTCTGTAGCCTTTCATGGCAGCCTTTGGAGAAGGATGTTTTGCTTTTTGGGAGCCACTGGTAAATGCATGACCCTTCAGACATACTACTGGGAGTGAGGGTTTAAGGGAAATTTTAAAAATGGAAGCTTGCATCACTGCTCCTGGCATGTAGCAGTAAAATGATCTCCTGCTGTCTCTCATTTCTCATGCATATCTATGTCATCAAACAAAGAAATTTTCATGGTAGATTTAGGACTAGAATTTTTAAAAAGTCCTAAAAATGTGTGTGTATGTTTCAGACAATCAAGTGTCCACCTCTATTTTTCCTTTATGTAGAAATTGTCCATATTTTATAGTTTTAAAATGTTGCCACAGAAGGAAAAGTCTATCCTCCTGGCTGAATATGTTGCTATTAAATAATTTGGTTTTTTTTTCAATAATTGAACATTTCCATCTGTTATTCATTAAAATTTTTTGTCTAGCACTGAAGGCAGCTCTCATAAGCAGTGAGCCATTCTGTTCTTCTGGATGCAGGTATTTAACCTTAGGTGAATGCCTATTTTGATGGTACCTAAGCAGTAAAGGAGTGCAGAGGCAGTGCAGGAGGGCTAAGGGCATGTGGGTGGGGTGTTTTGAGTATGTCTTTGTGGTATCTTGCTGAAAAACTTCAAGGAGATTCTTCACTTAATACCTTTGATTGATTTTTAGCTGTTCTATGGCCTTGCCTCTTCCCTTTTCCTCTCTGGGGACGTGACTGGACGCAGAAAAGAGGTGGAGCAGAAAAGTGGTGTCTGAGCAGTGTGTGGTTAGATTTGTGCTCCTTGCTTGAAGAAGGTCTAACAATGTCCAGAGCACAGAGACAGCACTGGAAATTGTGCTAAAAACGCCTGGAAAACTTGGTGTTCATAAGGGTTGTGTTCAAGTTGATGTCAGAGTTACCTAAGAGCTGCCTGAACTTTCTGTCTAAGGCTCTGATTCACTAATTCCCTTTCCATGCAGACTTAAGTTTAGTTCAGTCTAGTAAAGCATCAGTGTATCAGATTTGGGCTTCCAACTCTTATGTTCATACTTATTTGCTCTTCTAAATTAGGATAAGATGGTGCAGGATCAGTGAACTGAAGAGGCAGATGAAATTTGAAAGCATTTACTTACGTGCTACTGGGAGAAGGTAATGAGGTGTTCTGCCTGAACCCATAATAATTTAAAAGTGTCAAGTTGTTCCACAGAAATTTCCTATCAAAACACCAGTGAGGTGAAGTTTACAAGATCTCTGATCACTACAAGTTTCCCTTACTCAAACTGTTGATGTGCTTTTTCCTCAACCTCAGATTAAATACTTTGTCACTAAAACACATTTATTTGTTTTCCAGTGCTGTGCCTGTGTCTACGAAACATTAATTTTGTTTCATACAGAAAAGGCTTTGGGCACACATGTAATTGATGTGGTTGAAAGAAGGTGAAGAGACTGCCAATTGTTCAGGACAGATGGAGAAATGCATAGACAGGAATTACCCTAAAGGTGGTGGGATATGTGTATAGTCCATTTTAAGCACGAAGTGGCAACTAATGAAGAGTAGGCAAGGTAAGAGCAATGAAAAAATTCTGTTTATAACCTAAATCTGTTGTGGCTTTCTCTTGCAAAATAGCCAAGTACTGAGTTGGGACTCTGGTGAGAGATTCTGCTCTTAGAAATCTTTTTCAGCCTCATAGTTTTTGAAACAGTATTTTAACAAGTTTCAAATATAAGTGACACTGATCTCTCACTCTGGAAGTTGTTTTACAATATGCAATCTAACACAGAACAAAAAATTAAATTGTGACAATTATAGAGGTATTGCATTCTTTACACTGCAATGAAAAGAAATCATTATGGCTTGGGTTTTTTTGTACTTTCAGAATAGGAACAAAATTATTTCAGAATGCTGAATTTTGATAGAAAACAATGTGGCTCATTTATTTTTAAGTAATTTTATCTGTTTTGGTGGTGTCTTTCACTGTTCTGATTTTGCCAGTGCATTTATCTTTCCTTTTCTTTTTTTTTTCCTTTCCTTTTTAACTTATTTCCAATTCTGAGTTTCCAGGCAGAGAGTTTCAACTGATATAAATAGGCAAAGTCCTTTGCAAATGGTGAAGTAATTTCTTAATTTAAATGCAGAAGGAACTGACTATGCTCACTTTTAGTTAAGTAATAACTGCTTTTCTCATCATAAGCAGCAGCATTCCGCTTTTTAAATTAAATAATTACTTTGGAGAGCTGGAAAAGAACGCGACAGCAGCTGTTGGACCAGAGGAGTCACGCAGAGTTTGTGGTTTTCATCTATCCCTGATAGAAGTTAGAGGCACAGGGCAGGAGGAGGATACAGTGCTATTGGCAGGAATTTCTGACCAGCTGGATTCTTTTGTTTTCACGCACACCCCAGCGTGAGACAGACAGACGGCAGTGCTGGCAGCTGAGTATTTTAGGAGGAGAGTGTTTGTGTGCATGTCTGGGGGTGTGGTGTGATACCTGAGCCTGGCAGTGTGGCACTGGAGGGCTGAGAAACAGTCTGAGGAAAAGCACCTTCAGAACGAGAATGGCATAATGAGTAGGCAAGTAGATTTTTAATTAGGTGAAATTCACTTTGTAAGCTGTACCAGTTGCTCTTTGGCTCGATTTTTCTTACACCATGTCTGCATTTATGGTACTGGTACCCATCAGTAAAGTCACATAGCATTTCTCAGTATAAGAGGTCCTTCTGTCCTTTTAGTGCCTTTTCTCTTTCCTGTGCTTCAACCAATGAACTGAAGCTTTAAGCTTGGGTATGAAATTCAGGTTCATTTCTGGCTCTATCTCTATTTTATCATTTTCAGCAGTAGTACAAGACAAAGTGAAAGAAAACTTCATGAGCTCAGCTTTGCTGGGACGTTGAAGGATTAACTTGCCATTTTTTTAACAAGTTTACAGGTGGGTCTAGGCATGGTGGTGTCCTTTGTGTCAGGGACGTGGGGAAAATACAAATATTTGGAACCATTTTGTCTCCAAAATTTTTTTGTTCACGGTAAACTTTCAATGTATTTTAGCAAATAACAGCTGAGATTTTAGCTTTTTTGAGCCTGGTCTGTAGCAATGGGTACTTGGAATTTGCACATATATATTGATTTAATTCCAGAAAATATTTGTGCAGGCTCTCTGGAATCCAGTTCGGTATTCACCTGACCTGATAATAATTGTTTGGGTCTCTGTTTCATTTCTAGTTATTTCCTACATCTGTTTTCTGGCCACTGCTGGGCACTGAGGTGACATTTTGTGGATATAATCGTGTATCATAAATGTACAAGTTCTACCACCTGCATGGTCCAGTACAGCCCATGACTTTCTATGTGAAATTAGGATTATTTTTTTTTTCTGAAGTGCATTTACTTCTGTTTTTTTCTATTTTGGATTTCATCCTCCTTTTGCTGCCCAGTTATTCAACACTGTTGTCTCCTCTGACATCTATCACACAGACAAATTCCGCTTTTTAAAGTGTTTTATTCTTTGGAAATCCATATCCAATCTGTGAGTGTATGTTTAGGAAAGATATAAAGGTTTAAACTTGATTAATTCGTACTCCAAAGACTCTGAAATTTGGGCAATAAGAAAAAACTCCATTCTGATTTAATTTTTGCTGAATTGAAGAAAAGAAAGTTGAAACAACTTGGTATAATTGACTTTCCAGATGTGAGATTTGTGTTGCTGTTTTTTACTTTTTGAAAATAGCGAATTCATTTGTTAATCAAAGAAAAATTTATAGAGTAAGGTAAAATTAAAAATAGCCAAAACAGTAGCAGTTTTGCTTAATATGTTGGAGGAAGAGTTATACTGATGTTCTTGAAATAACAGGATTGTTTCAGTCTTCAAGGTTTAGTGAGAGCTTGATCATCAGAAAGTGCAGATTGGAGTTTTTTCTATCTACTTCATGCATTTTTAGCTTATTTTTCAATTTTATGAACTCACAGGACAGTTTTTAAAGGCACAATCAACTTAACAATAGCACTGTCCAGCATGCAATGTTTCTTATCTGCAGGTTTCTTCTCTTTCAGGGTTTGTTCTAGTTTGAGCTGCATTAATCTTGAAGTCAGAGACCCAAGAAGCAGCAATCTCAGCCTTCAGCATATCCGTCAGAAACCCAAGTGGATATTTGGGTTCTGTTTTGTTTTCTGGAACCCTTCACAGAAATCTGGCAGAATTATCCATTCCTAGCTCTATTTAGAAGCATAGAATTACAAAAGTGGGCTCTGAACACCTGGAAACAAAAGAGAGACATGAAAATAGGTACTGAAGGTGAACTAAAAAAAAAAAATAATAAGGGAATTAACGGTGTATTGCTTATTGTCAGTGAAGCATAAGAATGGTCAACATTTATTTTTATTCACGATGTTTTGTCCCTTTGAAATATAACTTTTTTTGTATTTTTAGAGGTTTCACTGCCAAATCTGTAGGTTTCTTACTGGTTCTTTGAGAAGTTATTTATTTGAAAATAAATAGGCACAATAATGATTACTATAATGGCCAAAGAAGTTTTTAAGTGTAGACAGAAAACCCTGTCCTTCAAGGCTTTGCCACTGCCTCCTGAACATGGAACCCCAGAGTGGTTTCCCAGCCTCTCTTCCAGCACAGCTTTCCAGCAGCATCCATAATTGATGACATTAAGTATTAATTTTGGCTTTTAGGCTCCAAGGACGTGGCGTGGTAGTCACCGATGCATCACCCACAGGTTTTTGTCCTTCCTGCTGCAGCGGTGGGTGTTGGATGTTTGTGGGGCAGTGAGGGATGAGGGTGCCCTAACAGCTTCAGTGTTGAGCAAAGGCAGCTGTTGTGATGAGCAGATGAACTCCTGGTGTGGGGCTGCTCACATTTAAGCAGCAGGGCACACAGAGAGTCCCAGTGCTGTGTCCCACATCTCTTGCCTTTGCTCCTTAGCATGAGAGCCGTGCCCTTTTCTCTATTAATACACCACGTTACAGATCAAAGATGTATTTTGATCTCTCTAAACCCCTCATATATATATTGTGATTATTTTGTTGCTAAAATATTTTATGCTTTTCAGATCCTTTTCTCCAAAATCATTCTGTGATGATCGCTTTTGCTAAAGGCAAAGGAGTTGTCTGAGTGCTAATTCAGCAAAGCAACATACAGAAAATAAACCCATCCAAACCGTTATTTTGCAGGGTCACCTGGCAATAATAATGCAGATAATAATACAGATAATTTCCTGTACCTGGTCTCCACACGGTTGACAGAACAAGGGTTTGAATCCAGAAAAAGAGGCAGCACCTCCCTTTCCCAGCCAGAATTGCTGTTTTTCAGGTGGTGTGGAAAGGTGCTGCTTTGGAGTGCTGATGTAAATTTTTGAAAACATTTCTGTCAGGTGCTCATCAGGCATTTCTGGTTAGATACTTGATCCATTGTGGTGATAAATTTGATGCACTGAGGATAAGTTCCCGTTTTGGAAAAAGAATATTGAGTTGACCAAATTGAGAACTATATAAGGCAAACCCAAACTTTCCCAAACCGTATGTCAATGGTATTTTCAGCATGGCCAGAAAATGCATTAACAGCATTATGAAGCAGAACTGTTTGGCCAAAATGATCTTCATTAAAACAAAAGGCAATATCAGGTCATCCAACTACCTTATAGATCTGTTCTAAGTTGAGTAAACCAGTGTGGTAAAAATAGAAATTCCTTCTTAACCGCTGTTGCTCTTGCTTACTTTGTATCTTCTTTTTAGATACGTGATATTCAACTCAAATATAACAAAATTATAGCTTGCGTCAAGTCCAAAGACTAGAGGAGAATGTTTTATATTAGCCTCAGGTGGACATTTTTCTATATTTTCCTTTTAGATCATAAATAAGCTGAGTACACACTTTTCCCCATTTTAAAGGGATTGTTATTGTTTAAATTAGAGTGCTATGGATCAGAAGTTCATTGTGTTGAAAGTTATATAAACATTGAACCACAAGCTGATCTCTTCCCCAAAGAACTTACCAATTACTGTTTCAGTGGAAGTGTTGAATGATTCATGTTTCAGATTTGAGTTTAGTAGCCTGCTATATTCAGTGTTACATTTTAAACTCATTTCTTTGGGTGGGGAAAATGCATTTTTGCTGAGGCCAGTCAGCACCTTGAGATCTTTAATTTCCACAGATAGCAGACAAATGTTGCTTGTTGCACTGACTCTAAACTAAAAATCTGCTGGATTTGTATAACAGTGCTTGCAGTTGGTTCCTTACACTCATGGGAAAGAACAACACTGACACAATAAAGGCATTTCAGTATTTTTTGTTGGACAGTGCTTCTTTTCTGTGGGTAAGAAATGCTAGTGGATTTATATACTCATGCAATTAACTTCATACTTAATGCATCTTATCTTAGAGGCTGACATTCTGTGAAAGTAGCTTTTAAAATAACACTGTCACTGAAACGGTCAGCAGAAATGTCATTAATTATAGATCCCATTTTAGACCTCATTTAAGTTATTATTTGGTAGTTATTTATGTTTGCCTTTGGCTAGAAGAGAGTGAATTAATTCTCTTTCTGCATTGTGTACTGGCCTCTTAATAGCACAGAAACCTTAAATACTAAAACATTTTTTTAAGTGTGTGTGAAAAACTAATTGATTTACTTTCTTTTTAGTTGTCCAGAAACAGCTTGTTGGCTTTTCCTTTTTTTTTTTTTTCCTTTTAATTTATAATTAGCAGCTGTAGAAATTCTTCAGACATGCAGCTTTTTAACTGATAGCTGCAATCCTCAGTTTCTGGATGTTAATGATTCCTTTTTGTTTTACAATGAAACCAGCCACTTACCCCTGCAACTTTGGTGTGTTTGAGGTGTGGCAGAATTACCAGAATAAGCAGCTCTCTGCAGCAAACACTTTGTGTTTCTTTATACCCTTTTTTAAACATCTGTAGTGTCATCACTGGCCTTTAAGTTGATGTTTGAAATGAGTGGGACATTGGACAAGTCAGAGGGATCTGGGTGGAACCTCTGTGATTTCCATCCTGGGTTTTCTGGATATAAGGAAGGGTTTACAACTGAAATAAATTAAAATTTTGGGTTGCCTGTGCTCACCTCCTGCAGCTCTCAAGGGGAATGGTTTATTTGTCTTGGGAAATGCTGGAAATATTTGGTCCTCTGTCCCAGAATATTTGCTATTTCTTTTGTATGACTCGGTACAAGTTTCAAGGTACTTCTTGTTTGCTCCTTTATTGTTTCTTGTAAGATTTCATCTTTAAGCCAGGAAAAAGATTTAAAGTGGAATTGTGATAGAAGCAGGCTGGGCAGAGCTTGTGAAAGGTGGTGTGTGAGCCTCTGGCAAGCTGGTATGCTCAAACTTCTCTGTTTTTAAATTACAGAGGGAATTATATTTGTTTGGGTTTTGGGGGCAGCTGACTTCAGAATGGTTGCAAATTTGTCCCAGTGCCTGAAGGAAAGGCAAGAGTGAGGAATGTCCCAACTTCATCAGCCAAAGGGTTTGTCAGGGAGTTCACCTCTTCAGGCGCTGGTCACTTTTCAATTCATCTCCCCATTCCTTCTCTTTCTCTCCCTCCGTCTCTGCTCCTCTTAAACCTCCTTTCTTTTGATGCCTGAGAATTTTGTCAGTGGTTGTGACATCTTTGTGCTGCTCTGGTGACTCCTCCACTGAGTCCTTTTCTGGTGCTTCCTGTGCACCGCTCTGTGTGTGCCCTATGCCCGTTTATTCTCCTGGAAGTGCTCAGTGGGATTTCTCTGTGATAGCGCAAGAAACTCACACAATGGAGCCCTGTTTGTAGGTTGGATATTTTGAACATATAAAAATGTTTTTCACATATCCTGTGGATGTTTCAGATGAGAATAAATTTGCTGGACACGGAGCAGTCCTGTTTTGAACCCTACAAATCCACTGGTACTCATTGCAATCAAGGATCAGGGAGAACAGGGCTTTTAGAGGATGGTTTATACCCCAAGGCCTTTTTGTACACTAAATATAAAGAAGAGGAACCTAGTTTTAGTATTATATATAAGGATTTCCTAAAGATAAATGCAATTAGAAAAATAGTGGCTTAAATTAAGAGTTCATGTCTTGATTTTCCTTTTAATGGGTTTGGTTCATGTTCACTGAGTGGTTAAATGAGGATTAATGAGCCCTGGAAAATATGTTAATTTACCCCACAGAATGGAATTACCTTATGATGAAACTGTAATAAAAAGTGTTTATGGGCTGTAAACAATATGTTCTAATCTGCATCATGAATCCTGTCTCAGGGATCTGTAACGTGTTTTTGAGAGAATAACATTAGATAAACATTCAAGAAAACCAGATTAATTTTTTAATGTAGAAAAAATCCATGGCTGGTGAAACCACTGTGACACTCCTCAGCAGTGATTTTGACTTTTTAGTTGGGTAAAGCCTCACAAAGCTGAAAAAGTAGGAATTCCAGCCATTTTCTGAAACTTTGAATAGAAAAATAATCCATGAAGACAAGTATACAAAATGAGCCTGGCTGAACAAGAACAGTTTGAGCTCCAAAAATTTTTAAATTTGCTTTGGAAACAGAAGACAAAAAAAAAAAAAGAGCAAAATTAGATGAACGCACAAGGGGTAAATGAAGGTAATAAAAGCAATGCATGCTTATGCTTAAAAAAAGAGGGTCAAGATCAGGATTGACCTGCAGAGGTGTCCTGCAGCTGAAGCCTTTTAAGTGGTTCATCTGTGGACCTTTTACTCTGTAAGGGAATAGTTTAAATTGTGTTTTATGTTAAAGGTGTATTTCTTTCCACAGAACACACACTGCCTCAACCCTTCACTGAAACCAAGCCCACAAACTCTTCTCTGTGAGAGAAACTGAAGTTGTGCCTCAGGGCTCTTTCAAGGTGGCTTTCAGTTAAAAAGGGGTTTTACCTACTTTTCTTTTGCATAGATTTTTGACGTCTAGACACGTGATTTCTTCTTTTTCCCTGAGATTTTGTAAAATGTTGCTGTATAATTTTCCACTAAGCAAAATCCTGTGGTTGATCTATCTCTTTCCTTGCAGCTCTTTGTCTTGTTTATAACATTTTATTTGCTTTGTGTGTTTTTTGCTCCATGGGATATTAGACCAATTAGGATATCATCTTTAGCCAGTGTCCAGAAGACAAAAATGATCAAGTATAAATGCTGATGCTTCCAGTGACTTGTCTGGAGTTTTCTGGCACTGGACATCGCTATATTGTGTCACCGTTGTTTGCTTTATACAGAGTAGCTAAGAAATAAACTACTTTTTTGTGTTGCTGATTTAATGTGTGAAATGTGATAGGGGTTCTTTTGCTGTTTCAAGGCTTACTTTGACTATTCACCCATCTATCTCCAGATACAGATCGTGGAATCACGGAATGGGTGAGGTTGGAAAGAGCCACTGGAACCTCCCCGTCCGAGCGGCGTCCTGTGGAGGTCGCTACTCAGGAGTGCATCCAGATGGTTCTATTCACCCATCTATCTCCAGATACAGATCGTGGAATCACGGAATGGGTGAGGTTGGAAAGAGCCACTGGAACCTCCCTGTCCGAGCGGCGTCCTGTGGAGGTCGCTACTCAGGAGTGCATCCAGATGGTTCTTGAATATCTTCACAACCCCTCTGGGAAACCTGTGGTTCCTTCTGCTCTCCAAGACCTGTGGTGTGACTGTTTCTGCTGTAATCCTGTTATCCTGAGCTTAATCAGTGTTCCCAGGCCTTTCCTCTCCAGTGGAGTACAGGGAGCCCTTAGGCACCCGCTGTCCCCTCTCAGGTATGGCTTTGCTGCAGAGCATCTCCCACCCTCAGCAATTTGCTGTGCTTTTGTCACCTTTTTTTTTTTTTGGATATGGATAATGGATCCTGGAGGAGTGAACATCTTGGCTGATATACCGAGTGTAACACATTAGGATTAGGAAGATTTCCAATATAAGCCCATGTTTATGAAGAGTGATTTATTGCAACAATTTTTTTTGCTGTTAACGCTACTGTTAAGCAATCGTGGTTTTCATTAGCAAATTGCTTTTTTTCAGCTTGAAAGCACCGTAATTAATTGGTGCTATAATTCTTTATATTGTTTGGGATTTCATTGCTGATTTTTTAATTACAGTGTGTCTCTTGGAGCAAAAAGTTTTCAGAAAGGCTTGCATGGGAAAAAAACCTGTAGATGTTGATACATTCATCCCTGCAATCAGTTATATTTGCTGGTTGTGATTTATGATTGTTGCTGCCAAAACAGCTGGGGAAAAATGTTCTGTAACAGTTCTTTACTGTATTTGGGGTCAAATAAAATCACTGCAGCTTTGTTAGTTTTCAATAATTTTGGATTTTACTGTAACCCATGGAAATGTAAGACCATCTCAGCTTATTCTAAAGGACTTCTCAGTCAGTGTTTCTCACAGAAATGGCCACTCCAATGTGGACTGAAAATATCTGTATTCTGTGGGAGTTCTCTTGCTTTGAACTCAGCTTCTTCAATTTAGAAAGGTTTTTCTTTTATTGTCTGTTAGGGCCCACTAAGTGATCCAGCCCTCGGGAAGTCTGCAGCAATTGTCAATTATCAATAATAAATAAGTTTTTAAACCAGAGAAACAATTCCTTTATGTAAAATGTCGTTCCCAAAATTTAGCTACAGTAAAATATTACTGCAGAAACCACAAATGAGAAGCCCAGTATTTTTTAGCTAATTTTTTTTAAAAGCAAAAGTAGATCAAGATCGGTGGTTGCTTCCATGCTGAGCAGAAAATTGCCAAAATAGGACATAAGAGCATATAAATTCTTCATAACTGACTGTGATTAGATGGTCCTTTCTGTCACCACACTTATTTCTGGCAGCAATATATTTCCTGTTGGGGATATTTCAGTGATTTAAAATTTCCTCATATTGATATGTTATGGTCTCACTTCTGACATCAAAATAATGTTATCAAACACTGGAATAATATTAGGATCTCACTTCTGGAATAAAGTCAAAGTGTAGGGGTAAAAGCCATAAACTGATCATTTGATGATTGATTGATTGATTGATTGATTGTAAGATTTTCTAATTTTCAAAGCAGTCTTGCTAACTCCACTTACCTGCCTGCAGTTTGGAAGAAAAAACTAATTTTACAAACATGAGGAAGTTTGAGGTCCAGCCTGCTAGAGGTAAAGAACCAAATGGGATGTATTTGATGTGATGAAACTTTTGGAACTTTTGAAATGGTCTGAGTACAAGGAGACTGTATCTTGAATTAAGGAAGTTTTCCTCAGCCTGAGAAATGTTTTAGTAGCTCTCTGACAAAGAAAAGTTAGGTCAGGCTGTGAAGTTTGAAGTCTTTGAGCTCTTTTTCTTCTCCAGCTGCACTTTCTTTTCGTTTTACTGCTGTTGAGTATTATATACATTTCTGTATGGGGTTTTATACTCAGAAATGGGATTTGATTTTTTAATAAAGTTTTCTAAGTGCCTGGCATGTGATTGCAGGGGATACACTAAAAACTGGAGTCTCAAGATGCCATGTGCTACTGGATTTTACTGGTACCAGGATCTAGTTTTGGACCCAAGAGCATGTTCAATCCTTCCTTGCCATCATTACAAACATAATATTTAATTAACATCTTCTCTAAATAAGAACTAATCAGCAGTTTTATTTAAAACTAATCAGACAACTTTCCCACTGCCTGATTTTTAGCCTTAATGCTGAAACGTCATTTCCAGACTTCCTCAAGGCAGGGAAGATTTTTCAGCTCCGTGGAGGCATTTCGTGTCTAAATGAGGAGCTTATGCTTCAAGCTGAAACCTGGACTTGCAGGGTGTGACTAACTACAGCAGTTTCAGATTGTTTGCAGATTGCTGGCCGTGATGAAGGAGCACTGAAAACATTTGAACTGCTTCTCTGTGGCATCAATCTGTTGTGTAAAGAGGGAGCATATGGGCCAGTCACACAGGCCCCTTGGCTACTGCTGGCACCCCGGCAGATTTCTGATCAGGGATGTCTGATACCCACACGTGCTGCTGAGGAGCTCTCAGGATTTCCACTCCTCTCGTAGACAGCTGGGATAACAAGATATCCATATAAAATATATGCATATGGAAATGTTGTTGGGGTTTCGGGTTTTTTTTCCCCCCTTTACCAGAAGACAAACAGTCATAAGGCTGTTGGCTTGTGAGATGGAACATATTCTAGTTTAACATTTGCAAATGTAAGAGCTGTTATCTCAAAAACAAGGACAAATTGTGGGTACTTTTTAACGTGGTTTTGAGCTTAGTCTGGTAGTGCTTTTAGCAGAAGTTTCTAGCAACCTTATGCACAAATTTTGGGTATAGCTGCTTTAGCCAACAGTGTGCAGACTGTGTGTTCTAATGTAAACCAAATTTTTATTGAATCTTACAGTGATACTTTGATGATATTTTTAATCATGGTCTGACAATGGCACTCACCATTTCCTGTACCACAGAAAACATCTTAGTCTGACTAGGCTTTGCTGGGTTTTTCCTTTCTGGCAGTGGAGTGGTGTAGGTAAAATCTTTTGCTGTTACTGGCAAAAATGGCTGGTTCCTGCTGCCAGGATTCTCCATCCATTAGGTTTCACTCATACGTATTCTTCTTCTCTGGGAAGTTTTTGCCATGGATGAGCTTTATTACTTGGATAATAAGAGCACCAGGTATGTACTAAAAATGGGATGTTGCCACAAGATAGGTGAGGAAGTGAAACAGAATTAGTTTCTAGTCTTGCAGGTCAGAGACTGTTAAAATGTTAAATTAATAATATGCAAGGAAGAAGAAAGTTGTTTGCACATTGCTTTTTTAAAACTGTGAATTTGAGGAGCACATGGAGCTGGTTTGTGTGAGGATGGAGTTGTGTTGAGAGCAAACTGCAGGGGTTCAGTGTCCCAGGTTTCTGGTGGTCACACGCTTTGCTGAAGTCTTGGCTGGTGCAGGTCCAGCACAGTCAGCAAGGAGGCTGCTGCTCTTGTTCCCTCTGAAAAATGATTTGGTCCCCATCACTTTGCACTCCAGCCAGGGCTGCAGTTTAAGTGGGTTGCTTTTAAATGGTTTTCTTTCCTATGGAAGTTGTGGGTTTGCTCTTGAAATTGTTACGCTTGGTGTGCTGGAGCTAAAATTCAGGGGATGGTTTAAGGTTGCCTGTTCTTTCTGAAGGACAGCATGGGGAGAGAGCTGCTGAAAAAAAAATGACAAGGAAAGGGCATAGAAAAGTAAAGGGGAGAGAAACTGTTGTGTATTGCGCTTCAGAGGGAATAGCTTGCTGAGTGAAGCCCTACAGGGGGTGGGAAGCAAGAAGGAGTAAAGAGGTTTGGGCTGATTTTGAGAGAGAACGGAGATTCAGGGAACATCTAGAGATTTAGCAAGGGTCAGAAGCAAAAGGTGTGATCTCAGAAGTCAAACTTTCATTAAATATTCTTATTTTGAACAAAGGAAACAACGGTCCTAGAAGAAGAGGAACATGTAGTCCCATAAGAGAATTCTTTGGCAAAGAGGTTGTTGAATTAATCTGATGTGTTGCACAAGAAAAAGCTCCAATCCATCTCTCCTATGCGTGCTCAAAACCAAACAAATGTAAAACAGTTTCTTTTGTGTGTTATTTATGGCTGTTAGTCCTTGCAGCACGCTGCTCCTCTGTGATAACCTTCGTCTGCACTTTGGCTTTTCAGACTCGCAGGAATTCTGGGGAGCAAGCTTTCTTCCCCATCAGCTCTTCACTTTGGCTCCTGGCACGCTACTCACCTGGTGAGGCTCAGGCCACTGAACTCTGCCACGCTGCTGCACACAAAGCAGATGGCTTGGGGAGGAAGCTCCACAGCCTGCAAGCAACTGGAGGTGGTTCTGAGATTTGTTAATCTCATTAGGACGTGTTTTAGGGTGGCCAAGAAGGCAATATTTTTGGGTTAAGTGGAAAAAAAACCTTTTTTATGGGGAGTGTCAGAGAAAGTGAAGAGTGAGAGCAAAAGGACTCCATCCAAAGGTTTTGTCTGAAAATGGCAGTGAAATAGAAGGGTGGTGGAAAAGCAGCAAAAGTAGTTTGGGTACACGTCCTGTGCTCACTGTCTCTCTTGGATGCCTTATAAATCCAGCTCTGTGATGATGTGAGCTCAGTAATGGTGTGATCATTACTGAAAGTTGTTCAACATGCTGATGTGGGTATGTCTGATCCAGTCTTTCCCTTCCCAGAGCCTTCTTTACTGCCCATCAGTTCTGACTTCCAGACACTTTCCAGACATTACATGGCATAGCAAAATAAGGCCATTTTAAGGTTTAGTTGAAGTGGGCAAAATCTTCATAACAGGGCATAATGGCTTTCCTGTAGCTTAGTTGCCTTTGTTAATTAGCAGCTAAGTGCTGTGCCACAAATTAACCTTACCATGCATAGATTTTATTTCAGTTTGGAATAAAATAAAGACTTCACTACAAACTTCTGACTTAATTGTCTAATGTTTCAAGTTCTTAGTGAGTGACAGTACAGATGGGAATCCAAAGTTGCTCCCCACCTGTTAAAGCCATTGTGGTATTGTCCCTTCATTTGCTTAGGGAATGTTTCAAGACCTGTTCTCTTGTTAGTTCCTATTTTATTTATTCATTACAAAGATCCATGCATTGGTTTGAGAATCAGCCTCACACTAGTTCTTTTTCTTTCACTCAGAGCCTGTGGTTGGGCTCTTCTGAGCACTCAGTTACATTTCCAGATGAGTCTGCTTGGTCACAGGCTGACTGTTGCTGTTCAATCAGGAGTTATGAATAAGGAATGTGGACCCTGCACATGATCTGCTCGCAAATGGTTCCTGTGACTGTGATTTTTTGCAAAATTGATCAGCCTTAAAACATTTATGGTTATTCCTGCTCTGTTCAGTGCCTGATCCACAGCATTTTATTCCCAGGTTGGAGCTGTAGGATTGTAGCAGGTAGGCTACAATACTTTTAAACAGAATGGACCAGGTTATCAAAAATTTTGATCCTAATGGCATGATCTCCTCAAGAGAAGAAAAGATACTGGAAGTAGAGATTTGCTGCATGCCTCTTGATCAAAATGTGATTCCCAAGTTGTTCAAAAGCAAGGTTAATTGCTGCTTTAATTATATAGCCTGGTTATATTTCACAGCAGTTCCAGATCCTAGCAGGCTGAAGCACAGTGCAGAGATGTTCCCTGAGATAACAGGACACAAGTAAAAAATCACCATGATAATAACTTTAGCTTCCATTTTTTCTGGTGGGATTCTGATGGCCCGAGTTTGTGACATTTTTCTATTTTAAAAAATAATGTCTATTTTTTTCATGTGGTTCACTAGGAAATTTTAATGGCTTAATTATAATATAATTAGCAAGTGATTGTTGGACATCACACCAGGTAGGAGCAAAGGAAAAAAATCAAAGTCTCTGGTTTAACTTTTTAACATTCATAAAATGTTCCCTGAAACTGTATTGTGAGAAAGAGCATGCACTTGGTTCCCAGTTCACCATCTCTATGCTCCCTCTATATGTCTATGCATTTTTAAAAGCTTTCCCTGATAGAAACACCTCCTTCAAAATAAAATCCAGTTATTTCTACATTTATGCACCAACTTGCTTTTAGAGATTTTAAGCCCATCTCCTTAATTCATATGGTGCAATATAAGACCACTTAGACTGAAGTCTTTAGATGATTAAAATTGCTGCATCTAGCAATCAATTGCTACTAAAGAGGCCACACACAAAGATAAAATAATTTACTCTCAAAGAAATTATGTGAAATTTAGATCTCAGCACTTGATTAAACCAAAAATGTCCTAAGTGGATCTGGAAGGACCACAGAGCCATAGGCAGGATTGAGGAAGAAGCTACAGCAACTGAAGGAAATGAAACCCAAATACTTTTAAGGAATGAAGATATAAATCCATGTCAAAATAACATAGCAGAACTAATGAGCATAGTGCAGGCAAGGTAATAGACCTCTCAGAGGTAAAGAATAGCTTCCCTGTGAGGAAAAAGTTTTATCTTGCATAACCTGAACTGCTGAACAAAAATTGCCAAAATGTCTCAGGCAGCAAGAGCCACGGGCTGTGCTTATCTCTGGAGATGAACACAGGAATAATGAGGGCATAGCAACATGTGTGTGACCTGTCAGGAGCAAAGCTGTGCCCCACTTCCCTTTACTCAGACCTATTCTCCAAAATAAAGGATTAAGATTGGGTTATTGAGGGTTTCAGAATCACTGTGATGCTTTGAAAACAAATTTGAAAACATATCCATGATCCCTGTCCCTTTTTAGTGTTTGAGAGGCTATTGCCACATTCTTTTTCTGGGTAACAAAACTAGTTAGAAGATAAAATTATTTGGTTTTCCTGTCCTTACTGTTATTGCTTTTAGAAGTACTGTGAGGATAAAATCAAAGCCTATTATTTAATTTTAAATCAATGAAAAGAAAGTGTGATAACAGCTGCATGTGTTGCCAACAATATTCCTATATCTTGCCTGTTTTAGAAAAATCTCTGGTCTGAGATGGCTGGCAAAATCCAAACAAAGACTCCCCTGCATTTTATAAGAAACAGTCTCACTCTCTCTGATTAGGCCTGTTCTTTTCTGTTTGAGCAGACACATTTAGCTATGCCTTGTGCATACTAACAAAAAAGATTTATAGTCTGGAACAAATCTAGGAGCTGACTGTTGTTTCCTGGCAAATCGGTGTTAAATCTTGAATCATGTTATCCTTTGGCTCATGCTTAGTTCCTATTACTCTTAAAAGGAATTAAGTGTGTTAAAAGGACACAAAATTCTCTGACATGCCATTTTGGAGACCACAGCTTTAAAAGGCTGTGCTTGCTTTGTGGAGTGGCTTTTCTATTTTGGCCAACAGTGAAGAGCCTTTGTAGCATTACACCTGCCTGCATTTTGGAATACCAGGCACAAATAATTGTTTGCTAGGAGAAGGTAACGTTGCCATCATGGCATTTTCTGTCATGGATGCATGAAATGCAAATCCTTCAGAAAGGCAAAGCCTTAGCAGTGGAGAGTGTGCAGAGAATTCTCACAGCACCCCTGAACACTGCCACCATCAAACAGGAGCTCCAAACTCTTCTCTCCTCAGTACTTCTGTTCAAAGCTCTCCCTCAGGGAAGTCCTGGGAGGAGGGGAAGAGGTAGAAGGACTTTTCTCAGTCCTTTTTCTGCCTGCCTGCCTGGGTTTTGCCTTTAATCTCTGTTTCTCCTTGATGCAGGTACGTAGGCAGTTCCACTGAGCAGCACCAAGAGAAGCCCTTTGTTGTTTATTTATTTATTTACCTGCCTTCTGGCTCTGCTTTCTCTTTAGGGCTGTCACCAATATCAGTGGAGGGGAAGTGGGTTACTTTTTCAGCAGTCTAGTGGCAAACAGGAGGTTTTAAAGGCCTTTTTGTGCTTCTCAGAAGTGAAATGGAGAACCTAAATTCCTCTGTGATGCACACCTGACCTGCAGAAATGTTAAAGTCCTAGGTCCTGTGCATCCCTTTTAAGGGGCAATCATCAGCAATTATCTTTTTTCTTTTTTTTTTTC